>PVJA010004305.1:58817-87226 GCA_004027025.1 Myocastor coypus
AAAATAACTAGATCCATTTATACTTTGACTATAGAGTCAACTCCTGCTGAGCAGAACTCACTGTCTGTCATTCCCAACCTTTTCCCCTCTTTTACATTTATCGAGATCCTTAAATATCAGCAGCACACCAAAAATTCTCTTATAAATGCACAAATTAAATTCTGTCTTCAACTCTAGCCTTCCCAATCCATTTCCCCCGGTGTTTAAATAACACAGAGAGGCTAATTTTCAGTAAATTGTCAAAAAGTAAGGTGACAGTCCATTTAGCAGTCTGTTAGTTGCTAATTACTACCCAACCAAAATACATCAAAATTTGAGTACTCCCAAATGAGCCCTTTGAAAGATAAGCATTCTAGTAATTTAACTCTTCTCTAGGTTGAGTCCTGCTTGAGTTCTCTTATAGTAGGATGAGCATATTTCAGGATTTCTCAATGCTGATTTTTAACCTATAGCTAAAAAGCCTGTTTAGAAATGCCTTTCTTGGGGGCTTAGGGGTTGATTACTGTGTGGGGTTTAGTCTACGAGAGTGCAAGGCAGTGGACCATTGAAACTTCGAGAAAAGGACTCTTGTACCTTTTTGCAACACCCACACTGGAGATTAAAACACATTGTAGAGGTAAAAAAAAGATATACATATGAGAGATACATAATTGTACTAAGTGAATGTGGTGATTTATCGAGAAGGTGACAATGGCTTGACTTTTCAAGGGATTGTTATGTTGCTTTTGATAGACTGGCACATGCAGGGCAGAACCGTCCATTAGTTGGAATCAGCACACTGTTCCTGCACAATGGGAGAGTTGGTCCAGACCTTTAGGTGTTGGATTAATATTTTCTCCAGAATTTGATCAAGAGGAAAGTGACAGAAAAGGGCAACTATTTATATGGGTTATATCTTGGTTACATTACTCTCCTTGCTAAGAGGAAGTACCCAATGCCCAAACTTAAGGAAGGAAAGGTTTATTTAGCTCATAGTCTGTGGTGGTTTTAGTGCAAAATTAGCTGGCTCCAAGGCTGATGGCAGAGGGGCAAAAGTTCATGGCAGCAGAAGACAACAAGAGCACATGGAGAAAGAACAAGTCTCTTTTCCTCCCTTGTATTGTAGGCAAGTGCTCCTCTCCAGGGGATGTGGCGCTCACATAATCTCTATTTCCTCCTCTTGCACAGGCTCAGGATAAAAGTATAAAGGCCCTGGCTCCCTGTGTTAATTAAAGTTAACTATGAGTCACATAGTTAACTTTCTAAACTTCTCAAACTGACGCAATAAACAGCATCCTAGAGCAGCAGCATCTTTTCATCCCAGGATGTAGAACTTCTGAGTTAGCTCTTTGGGTAGACTTCTAGACTCCTCAAGTTGACACAATGCATCAACCATAAAAGGTTATAAATAGTAACAACCTTGACCAAGAGATATTGGTACAGCTGGGAGCCAGGATTTGCATCAGACATTCTGCTCCAAATCCCATGCTCTTTCCACCATTATACATTGAGCTCTCTTTAATTCTTAGAAGAAATCTAAACCAATCACCAAATAATAATTGTTCAAATGTTTTGGGGAAAAGAATGGAAACATACACACTGAAGCAATTTCTTTCCCTCCTCCTCTTCCTCCTCCTGCTCTTCCTTGCCCTCTCCCTCTCCTCCTTCTTCTTCTCCTTCTCCCTCTCCCTCTCTCTCTCCCTCTCCTCCTTCTCCTTCTCCTTCTCCTTCTCCTTCTCCTTCTCCTTCTCCTTCTCCTTCTTCTTCCCCTTTCCCTTCCCCTTCCCCTCCTCCTCCTCCTCCTCCTCCTCCTCCTTCTTCTTCTTCTTCTTCTTCTTCTTCTTCTTCTTCTTCTTCTTCTTCTTCTTCTTCTTCTTCTTCTTCTTCTTCTTCTTCTTCTTCTTCCTTTTCTTCTTTTTCTTTTCTCTTTTGTGCAAGGTCTCACTATGTAGGCCACACTCATAGTGATCCTTCTGATTTCTGCTTCCCTAGTGTTGGGATTACAAGCATGCACCACCACACCTGGACTCCATCACCAGCTCGGCGTGTCTGTGGGAAGGTCAGCTCAGCATGTGGTGCCAGAGATTGAGCCCTGGCCCCTGTGCTTAACTAAGCAAGTACTTAGTTCACTGAGCTGTACCATCGGTCCCATGAAGTAGTTTCAATGAGGCCAAAGTGACAATATAAATCTTATTTTTCTGGTAATATTATAATCTACCTAAGAAAGGTGCATTGTTTTCTTGTAGCTGTTGTTCTTTCCTGGCCACTGTGCTGTCATCATAGGTGAAACTGAGAGGACAGGGCTTTGGGATAATTACCTTTTTGAGCACTTTAGGGTTGCTGGACTAGACACTCAGGAGAGAAAGCTACATAGCATATGAGAAAAAAAGTTGGTAGGAAGAAACAATATGTAACACCTTGGTCAGTTTTTCCTTCCTAATTTTGGTAGCTCTAAAAAGAAGAAGAAAGAGAAAATAGATTTTTAGAAGTGGGTGAATTTAAATATCATGCACACACAGCTTCCCTTTTCTTTGTCCTAGTATTCTCGCAGAAAACATTTCTGTAGATCTGATAACCAGAAGACCTGGATTCGCTGGCACTCTGTAAACACTGAATAAATTATTTGCTTCCTCCTGGTGATGTAGCTTCCTCTCTGTTGGATGGCTCCAACAATGGCAACTCTATTCAATTCAAATTGCAGCAGTTTTTTGATTTCTGTTTCTCATTAGGGTATTTACAGAGGACAACATAGCGTTCTATCATAGGACACAGCACATAACTGATACTAAATGAAAACCAGTGGAATGAACGAATGAATAAATGAATGAATGACAAATTTTCCTTTTGTAATTTAGTGTCCTTTTGTGAATTTCCCACTTGGAGGCTTAGCAGTACAATGCACTGCACAAGCTAGATTCAAAATAATTGTTTATTGGATGATTTCTGGCTCTAAAACCTTGCACGTATGTAGCTTCCATAAATGTGCATTGTAGAGATGATGTAATTAATTTATCTTTTTATATGACTTTGATCCTTAAGTCCTAATTGTATCATGAACCTAATGTTATCATTAGGTGTGTATTTCAAAGAAATACATGGGCTGGGGAGATAGCTTAGTGGTCTAAGTGCCTGCATGGTAAGCAGAAGTACCCAGGGTTCTATTACCAGTATAGCTTGCCATGCTGGTCCTGTGCCATGCCATCCACTGAAACCAGGCATGGTGGTACATACCTATAAAATAAGCAGTGGGAAGGCTGAGACAAGAGTTTAGTAAGAGTCTGAGCTGCATAGTGACAGCCTGTACCAAGTCAATCAATCAATCAATCAATCAATCAATCAATCAATCAATCAATCAATCTTAAAAAGAAGAGAACCTAAAAAGAAATGAAATACATGCATAAGAATTCTTACAGCAAACTATTCATATTAGTAATTCTAATCCAAATTGCATCAGCAATAGAATGGATAAATTGCAATTTAGTTAAATAACGTACTATGGTAGTAGCTAAATGAATAAACTTAAGGTTATGGACTCAAACCATGAACATCCTAACTTCGTATTTCTGAACAAAAAAAGCAAGGTCTGAGAGAATTCTTGCTGTCTGAATCTGGTTGTCTTTTTTGTTGTCTTTCTTTCTTTCTTTCTTTCTTTCTTTCTTTCTTTCTTTCTTTCTTTCTTTCTGTTATGACTGGATCAGCCTGCCCTTGGGAAGGGGGAGTGAGGCTGTCACAGCGTGTGGTGCCAGAGATCCAACCATGGTCTCTGCAGTTGCCTAAGCTTGCCTAAACAGGCACTTTAGACCACTGAGCTATCTCTCCAGCCCCCAGAACCCATTTATCTTTATATCAGATATAAGCACAACTATGCTATGGCAAGGCCAATGTTTACATTGAATCTTTGCAAGGCAAAGTGGGAAAAATTTTGGCATAGCTATGCTAGCGTTCAAGGGAAGGATAGGTGGTTATTTGTCATGGGCCTTCCCTGGCCTTCTCATCTCCTAGCAATATTGTTTTATGACCCATGAAGAAGTGGAGAGGGGTTTGCTCTTTCTGTATCTTTCTGAAAGCTGTGTGGGTTTCATAATGAAAATCTATTTATATTTTGTTTTTTGAAGATATGAATGTAAAATTTCAGGTCCTAGGAAGTGTCCCACACATGGCGGCTCCCTAATAAGCATTCCATCTTTTTCTTTCTCCCCTGATTTTCTCTGCACACTTACTCTTAAGAAGCAATGAATAACCTTAGTGTGAATGCCCGCCTTGAGCACCGGCAGATTGAAAAAGCAAAGGTGCTCATCCTTGCCTCATCTGACTGCCTTTTACAGCAGCACCAAGGCTGTGACACTGGTGACTGTTTCAGAGCCAGTGAACACCCTGACGCTCCATAATTACTGAAACACATGCGCTAAGTCACTCTTTGCTAAGCCACGATGAGAATTCTCAGTGTTCAATCGCCCTCAAAATTTCTCATCTCTTCCCTAGGGTGAGGTGCTTTGGTTTAACAGCCGCACATGGGGATTTTATTTAAATCACTTAAGGTCTGGAGTTTGATATCTTCTAAGAGCAACCCGCTTTCTCCTGGCATTTTTCTTCAGGAACACCTGGATTTTTTTTTAACTTCAAAGTGAGGGCTATCCTCCTAAGGGTGGAACTCCCTAGAAAATGCATTAACTCTTTGCATGCATGGGCGTACAACAGGACGCCTCTCTCTGCCTCTTCCCAGAATGTTAATCACGCCTTGGCAGTCGCTCTGTTAAGTCATTAGCTCTCCAGAGCGCATTTTAGTAGGAAAAGCAGAACAGAGTAAACCAGGTGTGTGGAGCGCTAAAGGTCAAAAGAAATGATAGTGAAGAGCACAAGAAAAAGTCAAGGGTAATTTTACTTTCAGATAATGTAATCTCTGTGATGTAACATACCCTCCTCCAAACTCTGTAGGTGCCGAGTTGCTTGTACAGGTGGCTACCCTTTTAATGAAACCATTCGAGTTCTGCCTTAGGATGTAAATTTCCTCAGGATCCATCACATTGACAAATCAGGCTGCATTACAGATAGGAGATGTCAGAGCCTTTCTGAAAGCAAGTTTTTGGAAAGAAGTGAGAAAGAGCAGCTGATGGTATTTGTGATGGGAGTACAAAAAATATTTTAGATGCCCCAAGTAAATTTCACCATTAAATAATCACACCAAAGCTTCACTCGGTTATTATTAGTTGTAAAGTCTCTCATTCCTCTACCTGTGATGTCAGTATCGGAGGCTCATTTCAGTTAGCTCAAAATTAAAGTAGGAATTTGCACTGTGGAAGAGGATTTGGAATAACAAAGCTAATCAGATGAGTCAGGCTTAGTCATTTATATTTTATGATTATTTAAAGAAAATATTCTATAGAAACAAGGTCTATCTGTGTTTATCCCTGAAGGACATGAGAAGCTTTTCCAGCTATTGTAGTTTGGTAAGTATCTGTGAAGCACCTGCAGCTAGGTGTGGACTTAGGTGACTTCTAGAATGTGGATGAAGCCGAGTTCCTGCCTGTGTCATTAATCACTGAGCCTCGAACGCCTATAGAGGCTGTGAGACTGCGCAGTCCCAACGCCACAGGCCTGGGGGGAATTTGGATAGAGACTGTCACAAAGTGAGGAGGAGGCCGGACCCTCTCCAAAGTGAATCTGCAGGCCTCGTTCCCAGGCAAGACAGAGAGTTCATTCATCTCTGGTGACACTGTCAGGGATAATTTGCCAGTCTCTGAGACCTTGCTACTTTTTTTTCCCACAGAACCATCTGCAGCTGGTGAAAAATGACCCACTACCATTCGTAAACATTTCCTACCTCTTCTCCTTTGACTTCACGCTGCCACAGCAGACGGTGCCCAGCAAGGTCCGCACAGCTCCTCTACCAAGGGGAGCGCGGTCCTGATGGTCCTGCCTTCAGATCTGAGGCTCCATTCTGTTTGTTCTAAGCAGGCTCCCTCACCCTCAGGAACCCTACAACATTAGCATCTGGCAACAAAAGTCCTCAACTAAAAGACTGGAAGATCTTTTATTGGAAATGTAATTCTGAAAAGGCCTGGGGGAATCACACCTCTAAGGCTATTTCATAATTCAGGTACAGCGGATCTAAGGTGCAGATGGCTGTGTCACACTATTGGGCAGTAAGGAGGCAAGACCAGGGTTCAACTTTCTGTGCCGCATTTCCTGCTCAGTACTATTTCAATAATGAGTCCATTCTTCACTCAATATTAGTAAGTCATGTGTTCTGCTGGGTTCCTATGGAATATTCTAAAGAGAGAGGCATCTGCTCTTTGAAAACTCTCTGCTTAGTATGTTAGTTCCATTTAATATTAACAGCATCCATACTATAACTATCCATACTATAACTGACATAGTCAACTGTTTTAAGAATATTTTTAAAATATATATTACATACTATACAATATATATAATACATAATACAAAATATATGATATATAACATATATAATCTTAGGATATTATTGAGATGATAGTAAAACAATATTCAGATTACATTCAATTTAATATATTCAACTTTTGGAGAATTGTCATCTTACTAATATTTATAGATATAGATATAGATGCAGATATAGATATAGATATAGATAGATATAGATATAGATATACTTCTGACTGTTTACTACCTCAGAGAGAATACCAGAGATCACACAGTACAATGAAAAGACTTTGTTTTTTCAGACCTGATATACCTGAAGTAGAATTCAACTTCACTATCTAGAGGTAATAAAGGGGATTTTGAGTAACAATCAGATTGAATCAGGTTTACCCCTTTTTCGGCTTTATTTATTTAGTTTTTCAAACAGTAATAAATAGAAAGAAAAGAAAATCCATCTGTATTTATCCTCCTTAAAGGAGGTGAATGATTTTTCTGTGTGTTATATTTTGATATTATCAGTCAATTTGATTCACAAATTTTAAAATATGTTATTTGAATTTCCTATAAACAAACAATTTTCTCAGTATACAATGCCATTTGGTCATTTTGAATCCTTACATTTTTATTTTTATTTTTTTTTTTTCTGGCCTCATCTAACTGGTAAGTAGAAGTGGCAGAGGACATACAAACTTGTTTTATCCCTGATCTTGAATAAAAAAAAAATCATTCAATATTTCCCCAAATTCATATATTCAATTAGCTTGAGATGTTCTAAAATATCTTTCAATAAGTTTAAGATGTTTGATTTCTACTTTTTATTTAAAGAGAGTTTTTAAAAGTGTAATGTTTGTCAAATAATTTTTCTGTATCTATTGAGAGAATCATGATTTTCCTTCTTTATAAGGCTTATATAGTGAATGACATGGATAGGTTGGTTTCTCATATGCTAGACAGTGTTACTAGTCCTGGAATAAAACCCCTAGGACCATACAGTATTGTTAAATTTTGTTCAGAATTCTTTGCATTCATACTTTAGAATGAATCTTGACTCATATATATATATATATTTTTAAATTTATTTATTTATTTATTTATTTGGCAGGACTGGGGTTTGAAGTCATGACTTTGTACTTGCCAGGTAGGCACTTGTACCATAGACCTATCTCCTCAGCCTCTTGACTCTTATATTCTTATGCTGTTTTTGTCTGGTTTTCATGCGTGGGTACTCTGTTCATTTAAAGGGTTTGATTTCCAGGGACTTTGGAAGTTTTCTTTGTTCCATTACCTTTTTTTTTTTTTCTCTGTCTTTTTGAGACAGGGTCTCGCTATGCAATTGAGGCTGGCCTTGAGCTCACTTTTGTAGCCCAGGCTGGTCTCGAACTTGCACCAATCCTCCTGCCTCAGCCTCCCAAGTGCTGGGATTACAGGCGTGAGCCACCACGCCTGGCTTCCATTACCTTTTGAAAGAGTATACATAGGGTCAGCAAGATGGCACAGAGGTCTAAAGTACCTGCTTAGGCAAGTTTAGGCAACCGTAGGGACCGTGGTTCGATCCCTGGGCACCACATGCTGTGCCAGCTCCACCCCCAGGGCCATAATATAAATAAATAAATAAATAAATAAATAAATAAATAAATAAATAAAGTTTAGAAAAAGAGGATACATAGAGTTGCTATGAATTTCCCTTAAATACATCATAGAATTCAGTTATTCATTCTTCACTTGTTTTCTGTGGAAAATATTTAAAATTATAATTTCAATCATTCATGAACACAATTCAGGTTTTCTGTTTTCTTGGCTCCAATTTTTTTGTATTATAAAAAATTTGTTCATTTCATCTAGGATGCTGAATGTATAGCAATTGCCTTTTATTTCTGGAATACATTCCTTGGGAATGATCCCTAGCCAGTACTAATCCATGAATAGTACTGAGCCCTCTGTATCACAAATGTTTTTCTTCTACATGCATAGGAACTTGCGATAAAATTTAATTTACAAACTGAATATACAAATAAAGTAGCAATAAATTACCAATAAATTGGAACAATTATAACAATATACTAAAATAGAATTCTTTAAAATTTAAAAATAATTTCTGGAAATTTGCATTTAATGATTCAAACAGTCATTGACGGTAGGTAACCAAAGGCACAGAGAAAGAGGAGAGTTGCTTATAGCATCTAATTTTGATCTTTTCATTGTACATTTGATACATATGGTTGTACTCTCATTTGGTGTTGATATATACATATATATATATACATATATATATATATGTATATATATATATATATACATATATATATATATATATATTTGTTTTCCTCAGTTAGCCTGGGCATAAGTTTATTAATTTTAAGTATGCAGCAATACTTTGGTTCACAAATAGTTTTGCTTGTGAACTGAAGTGTTTGGTGAAATCTTACTACTGTTTGAAAACTCTTTGTGAGGTGACAAATGTGACCATGGCTATCTTCTCAGCAGAATTACAACTTGGCATCTTCCCCTGAACCATGGGATGAATTAAGTTTGTGAACAAAGGCCTGATTGCATTTGGGATAACTAACTCAGACTTCTATTGATTATTTACCATTATTTTTCTCATTTTTAACTGATTTCTTCTTTCACTATGTACTGCTCACTTACTACCAATTCCTTTTTCGCTTTTCCTAATATTTTAACATGATAATTAAAACAAATAACATAATTTTTTTCTAGTGTAGGTATATAGAAGTCATCACTGGTTTAGTTGCATCATTTAATTTTTATTTTATATTTTAATTTTCATTTAATTTAAAACATTGTATAATTTATTGAGTTGTTCTCTTTAGCTCTTTTGTCATTTAAAAGTATAGTAACAAGTTTTCAAATATTTATATTTCTACTTACATTATTCCCTTTGATTTTTCATTTAAAATGCTGATGTGAGAGAACATGTTCTGTATGACTTTAACCTTTTGAACATGTTAAGAATTTTTCAACTCATTTGTCCTGAGGAAAGCACCTTAATTCATGAAAAACTAAGTAGTTGTTTCTCAGATATAGCTAAATTTTTTATTATTTTACCTACCTTTCCTCTTATCTATTTATGTGTGTATGCATATATGTATGTATGGGTGTATGTATGTATGTATCTGTTTGCCTACCTATCTACTTGTCTGTCTATTGTATATGTTATTATTTTACATTGATTCAATTAACTTAGTAAGTAGTGCTCAGATCATCTGTATTGTTGTTTATATTTTAGTTTACTCATTGTGCCATACTAGAAATGGGAGGATAAATTTTCAGCTATGATTTTGAAGTTGTCTGCTTTCCCTTAAATATGACAAAATTTTGGCTTGATCCATTTTGAAGTTCTATTAATCAATGTATATACACTTATATTTGGCTCAGCCTGCCCTTGGGCTGGTGCAACATGTGCTGCTTAGGATCAAACCGCAGTCCCTGTGGTTGCCTAAGCTTGCCTAAGCAGGTGCTTCAGACCACTATGCCATCTCACTGGCCCCCAGTTCAATATTTTTTGATAAATGGATTCTATTGTCAATCATCTTTTTCTCTTAAAATTGTAAAAAACAACAACAAAACCCCAAAAAATCATATACTCTAAAATTTACTCTTATGCATTTAACTAAGGCTTAGAATACTCAATTTTTCACCCTCCATCAATCTCTAATTCTAAAATATTTGTCACCCTCAAAATAAATCATGCGCAGCATTACCAATTTCATCTTAATTTTGCTTTGTTTTAAACACTAAGTTATTTTTTCATAGGTGTGACAAAAATATAGAAGACAATCATGTTATAAGCAGGCAAGTATAATCACGCTACACGTGGCCTTATGGTTCAGAGGCCTCAGTGCTTGTGCACATGGCTGCAGTGCATAGAGGCAGGGATGCCCAGTTGGCAGCTCATGTTGGAGCATAGCTGCTCATCGCACAGCAACTGGGAGGCGCAGTGGCGGGGCTCAATACATCCTCAATGAACTTAATTATGGAGGTTAAGCACAAGGACTCGTGTTCACAGTAATAGTTTTTGTACTGAAACGTAATAGCATTAAATTATAGTAAAATATAACTCAGCAGCTTGTACATTTAGCGATTAAGTGTTTGATTTTTATTCTCTTGAGAATATTTGCCATTTTTTTGCTCTCTAGTTATTGGACAATTTTCCATATATCCTACATGAGTGTAAAGTTCTAAATATCATATATTGATATCTTATTTTTTCCCAGATGGCACTGTTTCTTCTCTTTGAAACAGATATATAATGAAATCTGGGTGCAAAGTAAAAACTTAACTTGTTTGGTGGAAACTGGTATCATTTCAGATTTTTATTGTTTTGCTTTCATCTGAACTGTTTTGAGTGTGTTCTGAGTTATGGTCTGCTCTTCAGTTGGAGAGAAGAGAACTAACTGAATGTGTTGATATGTGTTTATAATCCCAGTACTCTACGAATTGAAGCTAAAGGATCACAAACTGAAGCCTGGTGCGCCCAACTATATGCCTTAGCAAGATCCTGCCTCAAAACACAACAAACAATAACAAAAAGAAAAAGAAAACCCAAACCAAAAGTAAAGGGTAGAAAATTGGGCCTTGTCTCAGTGTTAAGGGTCTAGGCTCATTTCTCAGTACAGCTAACTAACTGGTCAGTCAGTCAAATCACCAACCAGCCAAAGGGAGAATAAAACATTCTGAAGCTTTTTTCTCTTCTTTGTAGTTTCATTGTCTTCAACAGTCACGTTTTATCTTGCTTCAGTTGTGTGATTCACTAGGCAAGAAAAAAATTTCTTTTAAATCAGCATCCTCTGTATCAACTGTGCTTCCAGGCTAAAGACAGTAAGGATGAGCACTTACATATATATCGCCTTGTTAATATATACTCTTCTGAGTATGTGCTTGTGTGAGAATCTATGTGCTTCTGTGTAGTCACTAGTGCCTTTATGGAACTGCTTTTTATATTATTTCCAAATTTGATAGTTGCTCCCTTTACGAAAATCATCAGATAGTTTCTTAGGCTGTCATTTAGGTAGACTTTACTTCTAGTTCACATTGGTGGTTTTCAATAATAGTAAAGGTGAATATAATTTAGGAATCATTCAACAAATATTTTAATGCTTTTACTATGGTCTACCTATGTGGTTAAAATTTGTTTATAAAACTGTGAAGTTTGACTTTGGTCCTTTTTATTCAATGTAAATTACAAGCTAGTAGGGAAAATAGGTCAACAAAATAGTAGAAATACAAGGAGTGTTTTCATAAGAGGAAGTATAGGGTGTCGTGGAAGTAAATAGTAGGATGCCCTAGCTTGACTCCAAAAAAGACTTGTAGAGTGAGAGTGAGAGTAAGAGCAAGAGCTAGAACAAAAGGGAGGAAGAGAGGGAAGGTGAGAGAGAGGGAGAGAGGGAGGGAGAAGAGAGAGAGACAGACTTAAATCGAGTCCTTAAGGAAGCACAGGACTTAGAGTCAGGTCAAAAGTGTCTGAGAACCAGCTTCATGTGGCACAAGCAGGCAATACCTGATATCAACATATTGGCATGAAAACACATTTAGTATGTCTTAGGTCCAGTGGTTCTCAACCTTTCTAATGCTGTGACCCTGCAATACAGTTCCTCATGTTGCAGTGACCCCAAACTAAAAAAAAATAATTTTGATGGCTACTTCAAAACTGTAATTTTGCTACAATTATAATTCGGAATAGCTTTAGGAGACCCCTGTGTTTTGGTTGTTCGACCCCCGCCGGGGTTGCGACCCACAGGTTGAGAACCGCTGTAGACACACATGACTTGTGGTGAAGGCTCATGGCTGGCATTGGGATGGGTTAATCTTCAAATCAACAGCCAGAGCAGAGGCTAGCAAACAGTCTATGAAATTCTGGCACCTGAAATCAGGATAACATGGCAGCTGAAGACTTGGACTCATGGGAATTCTGTCTAACTGAGTAATCACAGTTAGTAGACAATTAAGGGACCAATTAACTATAATCTATTTCTGTGTGATTTTTCAAAAATGCCTTGTTCCTTAATTCTGGAACCTTGACCTCATCAGCAACCTTGCCCCACCACTGCTGCAGCCTACCCACCTCACAATCAAGCTGTGCACTTAATAAAACCACACACCATGTCTCATGTTCTTAGCCTATGGTTGAGCTTTCACCATCCTGGTGCTCCTTACAAATAAAACATATTTAATTTGTGTTTCATTCTGTCATTTTATTCTGTCTCTGTGCAGGATCCTAAACCAGGATTCCCACAAATAGGATTCATTTTGCATATTTAGAAGTATAATTTGGGGAACTACTAGAATTGACTGCAGTGAATAACTTGGTAGAAGGTAAGAATAGAAAAATAAAATCCATAAGACAAAAATCTGCAAGGAGATGATGTCTTGAAAATGGGTGGTATTATTGAAGATGGAGAAAACTAGAATACATTTGAAAGATAGTTACATATAGAATTAAATAAAGCCTCATATTTCATCCATGAAACTCATAAAGAAGTATTAAGGGTAACTCCTAGATTTCTGGGTTGAATCTCTGAATTGATAGTAGCATCTTTATTCAGATGGAGCACATTAGCGGTTCTCAACCTGTGGGTCACGACCCCGGCGGGGGTCGAACAACCAAAACACAGGGGTCGCCTAAATCTATTCCGAATCATAACTGTAGCAAAATTACAGTTTTGAAGTAGCCACCAAAATTATTTTTTGGTTTAGGGTCACTGAAAAAGGAGGAACTGTTTCGGGGTCACGGCATTAGAAAGGCTGAGAACCACTTCATTAGAGGAAGAATAAATTTTAAAAAAGTAAAGTGAAATTACTCACTTAATTTCAGAACTTTTTTTTTTTAAGGACACATTAATTCAGTATCGTGATCAAACTATTACATTTAACTATCAACAGTATGGATACAAAAAAGGTCTACATTAAAACCCTTTGTTGGAATGCTTTACACTTTCCACGGAACAATAACTAAAATAACCTGCTATACAATTAGTCACAAATATAATCCTTGAGGTTTTTGCCCACATGCATGAGTAGTGTCTAAAACTTGTCTTCTTTGTAGCAGCCAGACCCTGCCACCACTGTGCTTGGCTGAGTTCACAAATCTGTTGTAGCCTGTAGCTTTCCTGCCACTTCTCTGGCTCGCCTCTCCTGCTAAGCTTTGTTTCCTAGAAGTGCTTAAAATCTTCTGCCACTGCCATAGCTACTGCTGGTGCTGGAGCCACCATAGCCACCTTGATTTTGTGGTTTGGTAAGATATTGGCCCCACCACCATAGGGCTCAGATCTTCTGCCTCCAAAGTTTCCTCCTTTCATAGGTCCAAAATTTAAAGACTGACTGTTGTAATTGCCAAATTCGTTATAGCTTCCACCACCTCCATAATTGCTTCCACTATTACCAAACCCCTTGTAGCCATCTCCCCTGCCACCATATCTACCCCCATCACAGCTGTCACCGAAGCCACCTTGACCACTGAAGTTTCCTCCATGACCGAAACTGTCATTGCCACCAAAACCGCCGCCATGGCCACCATCAAAATTTCCAGAACCACTTGGACCTCTTTCTTCATCAGGGCTTTCCTCACTTCACAGTTGTGGCTATTCACAGTGTGGTATTTTTGAATGACAACTTTGTCCACGAAATCATGGTCATCAAAGGTTATAAAAGCAAAGACCCTCTTCTTTCCACTGCCTTGGTCAGTCATAATTTCAATCACTTCAATTTTTCCATATTTTGCTCAGAATAACTCATAGGTAATGTTCCTCAGTATTTTCTTTAATGCCACCAACAAAGATCTTCTTCACCATCAAGTGGGCACCTGGTCTTTAAGAATTTTCTCTTTTGACATCTCTCTTTGGTTCCACAATTCTTCTGTCCACTTTGTGTGTCCTTGCATTCATGGCTGCATTCACTTCCCTATAGCTGCCTGCGTAAGTGACAAAACCAAAGTCCCTGGAACACTTGGTGTTTGGGTCTCTCGTTACCACACAGTCTGTGAGTGTTCCCCATTGCTCAAAATGGCTCCTCAGAGTCTCATCAGTTGTTTCAAAGCTCAGCCCTCTGATGAAGAGCTTCCGTAGCTGTTCAGACTCCTTGGGAGACTCCGACCAACATGACGGCAGGTGGAAGAGAGACTGCTGACGCTTCCTCCATGGCCTCCACTGGTGGAAAGCTAATTTCACAACTTTGAATTTTAGGTATTGTTATCTGAGTTGAAACTTTCAACTTGTCATTGACTGTGCCTAAGGGAGTGCTTCCCTAAATGTCCTTGTTATTTGTGAACTCAAAGAGCATTTCACTCTATAGAAAATTAAGGAAAGAAAGAAAGAAGAAAGAAAGAAAGAAAGAAAGAAAGAAAGGAAGGAAGGAAGGAAGGAAGGAAGGAAGGAAGGAAGAAAGAAAGAAAGAAAGAACACTTTCAGTTTCTCTTAGCCTCTCCCACTGATTCCTTTTGGGAGGATAATAATGACTTGAGGTTAGACAAATGAAGAAGGATCTGAGCATAAGAGCTTCCAAGTCCTCAGGACACAAGTGTGCTCTGGATTCCAGTGGCTAGGGTTTGTCTTATTCTGCTGTATGAGGAGAATGGTGATTATGCCCAAGTTTGGAGAGAGCCCAACCTGACTGCACATTGCAGTTATTTTCTAAAAACAATTTTATCAATGTATTGGACATTTAGGTAAGGATTGGTCCTTCTCTGTTTTATTTTTTAGTTGGCTCTGAGCTCCAGTAAAATGTATAGTAGTGTGTATTGTCTCTGTATAATGCAAAAAGTAGTTTGGTAATAATTTATCGTGTAAAGTTTCTGTGGCAGAAATTCAAGTATGATTTCTACTCTTAGTTGCTCATATAGTGATGCCTGTTACCTCTCTCAATGCTAAACTCTTCAGCTTAAAGAGCAATTTGTAGACTATGATGTTTGGTTATAACAGACAGTGATATGTAGAACCACTGGAATGTTGACATTGTAGAAAAATGACATGATGCTGAGATTCAGAGAAGAGTGTCTGGACCCAGCTGTGAAGATTTGCCTGTGCTTTACTGTTGCTGCGATATTGCACAAGCTAGTTATTCTCTCAGTGTCCTATGAGCCTTAGAATGAGGACGACATTAATGCTTCCCTTATGAGATTATTATAATCCTAATTCTTGGCACACTGTTAGGTCACACAATTGTTAGTGGGTAGGGATATTTTTATAGCATGGTTAGTTTTATTTTCATATCTGTTTGAAGTATTCAAAGCCAGTATTCTTTTCAATAAGTTAGAGTATGTGAGAAGAGAATAGACAAACTGTGGTGACTTTTTATAGAAATCATGGACTCTGTTGGCAGTCAGGATTTAAGAATGAACAAAGAAACTGAAATGTCCTAGCAATGTGGAAAACTCCATTCTGACTAATGGAAAAGGAGAGCCACTAGCAACATTTTCAGAACTAGGACAGAGAACTAAGGTATTAGGGATCGTTTTAATATTAGTCAAGAAACCCCACTGAGAGGAAAGATAATGGGTCTTTCTTTCTTATAGTACTCAGTACACCAAAGAGAAGAACTGAGAAATGAAATAATATTCAGCCTTAAGTTCTTCAGTCTTTTGTAGAACCTGACCTTGAGACTGAAGAGAAACCGAAATTCAACTATGCCGACAGAAAGTTAGCATGGCAGCAGAAAGACTCCTATATAACCAAGCTTCCTTTTAGAGTAAGTGTTCTACCAAGCCATACAGAGCCACAAATTTCAGTAACTTTGGAGGGATGTCAAAAAACTACGTAGTAATTAAAGGTGTAAGATAAACTTCACGACTGTAGGTTATGGCAGAGGCCAGGGAACAAAATACAGTAGCAAAATCTGCAACATAATAAAAAAGTTACGTTAGTCATTGGGGAATACAAATTGAAAGAGGTGATGTTAAATACTAAAATATCAAATTCAACTGCAATTCATGGTTGCTCCATTGTGTTTTCACTGACTCAAAGTCATTGCCTGAATATTTAGTGATATCACACTGTAAATTGGTTTAAGATCTCATTATATGTTATATTGAAAAACAAATGTGAAACTCCCACATACAGTTGTTTTTGTTTAGTAGAAGTTTCCTTTCCTTTCCCTTTTGTTGGATAAAAGTTCAATTTATTAGGTGGTGCAGAGCAGTTTTTTAAATCCATAAGTTAGGTTTTCATGGAAAAGAAACTTGATTATTTAGAAGGACCATTGTAAATAGATTTGCTTTCAAGGGGAAAATTACTCAAGACATCTTTAGGACAAGATGTAAGTGGAAGGAGTGGGAAAGTAGCAGCCTTTTGGGATAATAATCGTTTTTCTTCAAACTTCTGGGTTATCTTTTTCACTCTGGAGTTTCGTCAGAACAAGAAAGATGAAGATGTATGCCAGATTTCTGTCAATTCTGTGGACAGAGTGGGTGTGAATGGCTGGCGTCGCAGTTCCTCCTGAGGTGCTCTCACTTCCTGCAGTGGTTCATTTGGTTAAAGTTGATCTTCGTCATTAGTGTGCACTGGAGTGAAGTGTATTTCACACGTGGTGGTGCCAGTAGACAAGAGCTGATGGCTGCCAATTGGCTCCATCCACCCTTTCTTTGTGAGATAAATAGGTTATTGTATATCAAATACTGGGTAGAGAAGTCCAACTGTTGATTCCAAGATTGGCGGCTAATGGAGCTTAAAAGAGCAAGAGCTCATGCACATAATTCATTTACAGTAGGGGCCGTTTATTACACAGTGGACTCCAGGCTAAGTAGGGACTCAGTAGTTACGCAATGTATGTTGTAGCTCACAGAAGGGAAAACTTTCAGACTCCATATAAAAGTGAATTTGCGTCTTATTTTTCTGTGTGTACCTGACTTAATTTTTCACTATAGTGGTGCCAAGTTCATCTGTTTTGTTTTGTTTTTTTTTTTTTTTAATGATTTAATTTTCTTCTTTGGTAAGGCTGGATACTGTTCAGTTGTGTACATGTAGCTCATTTTTTAAATTGGTTTTTAATTTGAGTCCACATCTTGACTTTTATAAAAACTTACACAATGAAAATGGGAGTGCAGATATTTGTTTGATATAATGATTATATTTTCTTTAGAGATATATCCAGCAATGGGATTGCTGGTTCATATGATACTAGAAATTGCTGGTTTTATTTATTTATTTGTTTGTTTGTTTACTTTTGAGAAACCTCTGTATTTTTCCACAAGGGCTACACTAATATACATTCAGACCAAAGTGTACAATGACTCCCTTTCTCCCTGCCTCCTTCCATGTGTGTTATATTTCATCATTTTTTTTAGTATCCATCCTAACAGGTCAGAGGCGCTACATTATTGTGACCTTAATTTATATGTTATATTCCTCATATTGACCATTATCATAAATGCCTGTTGGCCATTTGAATTGTGAAATATGAAGAGTAAAAAAAATCAAGTATTTAACATTTCTTTCCAGTCTTTAAAAAAAAAATCAATGCTTAAGAGCAAAGTTTATTTACTGGGAAAAAGAAAGCTGTCTAGAGAGGGACAGAAGGGGACCTGACCAGGTTGCCAAAGACCCTGTCTTTCGTAGGGTTTATATTCAGCAAACATGGGTCTTTTAAAATGCATTCAGCTACTGTGTTTTCGTTGAAGAATTTAATCCAATTACATTCAAGATAATTATTGGGTAAAAACTCACCATTACATTTAGTTAATCGTTTTCTGGTGGTTTTATAGATTCTGTTTCTTCCTCTGTTGCTGTGTTCCTCTGTAAATGATTTCTCTTAGTGGTGCATATCAATCCCTTAGTTTTCGCTTCTTTATCTACTATAGGGTTTGCTTTATGGTTACCACAAGGCTTACATAAAACACTGGGTAATTGTAGGAGCTAACTGAAAGTTTTAGCAACTTAACATTTTCCTACCATCTCTCATTTATTATTTTATTCTTTATTTATGTTTTAGGTTGTCAGGAGACCTAGGAAGCTAGGAAATTGATTAAATGTGTGTAGATGGGCCTGGGTCTCACTGCCTAAAGCAAACAAACTACCTCCCTCCTGAAATAAACACCTTGTTTGGTTAAGGTCAGCTATTAGTTGCTAGGCAACCTTGTGTCATGTGTTACAAACTTTGCAAAAGTATAAAGAAACATAAATTTTGTTGTGGAGCTCAGGTAGCCTCTCTCCCCTCCCTACATTGTAATACAAATTCCCTGTCCCAGGGAAGATGCAGCAACCATGCCACAATAATCAATCACAAACTTCTGAAGCCACCCCGTGACTGCATGAGGTTTCAGGGGGACAACTAGACACAATCTGTAACACTGTTGGTATACTAACTGTAGCACACTTTCTTTATCCATCTGATAGTAGACAACTAGGTTAATTCCAGAGCTTAGCCTTCGTTAGGTTCACTGCTATAAATATGGGGATGCGTGTATCACTATGGTCTTCGCAGAACATACTTAAGAGAAGTACAGATGGGCCACGTGGAATTTCTATTTTTAAATTTTTGATACAGTTCTACACTTTTTCTGTAGTGTTTGTTGCAGTTTACATTTACCATCAACAGAGTTTTTTTTTTTTTTTGGCCCCCACATTTTTGTCCATAGATTATGAAGTTAGTTCTTATCTGATTTTCTCTATACTTTTCTGCAGTTTTTCTTTTACTTCAGACATTATTAATTCAGAGGTATCTTTTTCACTTCTGAGGTTATTTCTGATCTGATTTCCTTTACCTTTCGGTATTTGTGTGTTTACTTCAGATGCTATTAATTCAGAGATTTCAGATGTATAATTTCTATTTTCTTCTATGCTAGTGTCTCCTGCAGTTGTTCTGGGTGAGCTCAGGCCCTGCATTTGCATCTTGCTCCTTCTCTTTGTCATTTTGTATCACACTGTTCTCTGACCTTTGGTGTAGAGCTTTGGTGCAGTTATGCCATTAGCACCTACTGAAATTCAGGTCTGGATCTATGAAGTCTGATCTTGTCCAGATGTGCCTGGCTGGGTCTGGCTGCTGTGCTCAGCGTCTTCTCACTGCAGCCCATGGAAACGAACCCACTGTGCTCCTCTGGCAACCATATCAGCTCCTGGATTAGCTGAGAGGGTCTGACTCCCAGCCTCTACAGCTGAATCTGGAGTCTGGTTGGAGAAGTTCTGTTCGCAGCACACAGGCAAAGGTTCTTACTCATTTGTGGTGCTGGGTTCTGGGCAGAGAAGAAGTTCTGGGCACAGTGGGCAGGCCAGTAGTTTTTATCTACATGCATGCCTATCTTAGGTTCTCAGTGGGGAAGATGTTCTTGGCGGGGAAGAAGTTCTGGGCAGGGAACGAGTTCCGGGTGTGGTGCTCAGGCCAGAAGTTCCTGCCTAAATGCATGCTGGTCCAGAAGAAGTTCCCATGAACTGAATATTTATGTATCTCTAAAACTCATACGTTGAAGTCCTCTCTCATAACATGATGGTATGTGAAGATGGGACCTTTGCAAGGCAACTAGGAATTACATTAAGTCATGAGGGTGAGACCTTATGAAGGTTAGAGGAGACGATAATTATGAGATGATGATGAGATAGAATTATGAGGCTATACTGAAAAACTGCCCATGTGCAACTCAAGGAGAACACTTTCCCTAAAAGCCAGAAATAGCAGTATCAGACATTTGTTCTGTGACAAAGAAGGTAACAGATATAGGGGAGGATGAGGTCAATTGGAGGAAGGGATGCTAGAGGAAGTTGTGTCTAGGTCCCTTGTGTATAACTGGGATCCCTATCCATAAGTCACAGTCACAATATAATGACAAACTAATAAACTCATAGACCATTTCCATGGCCCAGAAGCCAGGGAAAAGTTGAAGAAAGAAAGGCATATCTCTCTAAAAACATCTGTAAAAGCACTCCAAACCACCAAGGTCTACACTGAGTCTGCAGGAGACCTGGGAGTTCCTATGCTCTAAGCTCTCGGAGTGGAACTGGGGTGCTGTAGAGGAGTCAGGTGAACCAGTGACCCACAGAGAGTCTAAGTGACATGGTAAAGAGGGTACACTATACAAAGCCACTGAAGCATGTACAGAGCCATGGCCCTCAACCACAGGCTTGGCACAGTGCCTTTGGGGAACATGAGGAAGAAGTTCTACTTGGACTCATGGCCACAGGGCTGCCATGTCTCACCCTAGGCAGGCATTAGTAGACATCATTGTGGTCTTCTCAGGAATCAGAGTAGGCCAAACCCAATGACAGGAGAGACTAGAGAAGAAGCTTTTTCAGAGACCCACCACTATAAGGAGTCACGGTTTCTTCCCATAACAATGTGACAGATGAAGCTGACAGGAAGAATGAAACCCAATGAGAAACAGTGCGCTAACTTTTATAGGGATCTTTTCTTTTATAGAATCCTTTGTCTTACATGGTGATTATCCCATGGGTACTATGCCACAAAAATACATCCCAGGCCTCTATTATTATTATTTTTTTAATTTTTATTTAGACAGTGTCTTGCCTCAGAGGGACTTGAAATTGCAATCCTCTTGCCTCAGCCTTCCTCAATGCTAAGAGGGATTATGAATTTCAAAGTGGAAGGTAATCTATCTATTGGATACATGGTTTTCAGTCTTTGTTACAAGTTGGAAACCTCTGGGATACTTAAGATTCCTTAAGCCCACAATCCACTGACCTAGAATTTCTGAAGATGGGACACTGCTATTCATATTTTTAAAGTCTTTGTATAATTAAAAATGTAGTAAGATTTAATACGTAGTCATGAGGAAAAACAAACTTGAAGAACCATTTTACATTAGATATTATCTTTATGTTTTGACCATTTTAAAAAATAAAATAAAAATAATAAAAACAAGCAAACAAAAATACCATTAGAAATGATACAGAATTTTACTAAACTAATGATAAGAATAAAACACTGTCTTTAATTGGCTGGTTTAGTTTATTTTTGTCACAATGCTGAAATCCTTAAATATTCTTTTTTTTTAATGTATTTAGTACAGGGTGTACAAGTGTACAGGGTATACAGCGTCTCCCTACATAGATCTGACTCATAGTGATCCTCTTGTTCACAGCCTCCCAACCCTGAAATTATAGGCATGTGCCACAACACCCAGTCTCAATCACTGTCACAGGGTGCCTGTGGAATAGAGGGGCTGGCACAGAAGGCCAGAAATTGAACTCCCAGCTCCTGCATCTTCCTAAGTAGGTGCTTTAATCTGCTGAGCTATCTGGCCTGCCCCTTGAAATCTTTAAATATTCTGAAGCAGGCTGAGATTGCTTATAGGAAAATATTTCAAAAATCCATATCTATACCTTTGGCCCTGCTCCACTTAAGAGAAAGAGTTATGAGAGAAAGCTATCATGTATTGAATGAGTGCTATTTCTAAGTGTTATGTACATAGTTTCATTTAAAACTTAATATTAACATAGGAGGTAGACACTATTAATATTCTTACCTTAGATTAAAAAAGAGCACTAAGAAGGTATTAGTCCATTTGGTGTTGATATAACAGAGTGTTTAAGGCTGGGTAATTTACCAAGTGTACAGATTGATATTTCACAGTTTTGGAGACTGAGATGTGTCAAGTCAAGGACTTTACATCGAGTGAGGCTCTTCTTGCAATGTCATTCCATGGTAGAAGGCAGAAGACCAAGAGAAATGATTCACCAAAATGCAAGGGAGAGAAGGAAGGAACATTTATCTTCCTACCAGGACCATGATCCTGATATCTAGTCTACTACAATGATAATGGAATTGTCGTCCTGAGGTAGAATTCTTATGACTTTATCACCTCTTAAAGGTTCTATCATAATAAAGATTAAATAGCTAGCACAAGATAGTTGAGGGACAGAGTCAAACAATACTAAAAACAGTTAGCAAATTTCTAGTTTATCAGCAGCAAGTATTCTTACAGAATTAACCTGTCTCTGAAGCTTCTAACTCCTTCAGCTGCTTCATGATACCAAACATGATATTTCTTTTTAGAGACTTCTACCAGATGATAATTTTGCACAAATTGATGGCTTTTTAAAATCTATAAAATATATTTCTGATAATATGCATTTTCTTATACCCACATATAAAAATGTCAGTTTTAGAAAAAGAAATTGGGTGTTCTATTGAAGACAGATTAAAAGTATAAGTTAATAAACTAGATCATTATTGTTACTATGACCAAATACCTGGCGTTGGCTCACTTACTTTATATTTTGAAGATTGAAAGTCCAAAATCAGGAAGCCCCGTTGGTTCCATATTCATGGAACTCCTAATGATATTAAGTATCATAGCAGGAGCACTTACAAGAAGAATAGTCCATATAATAATATAGAAAGCTATTGGTTGCTGGTTAGCCTTGCGTCATGGGATGCAAACTCTGTATATATATATATATATATATATATATATATATATATATATATGATTTTTATTTATTTTTTGTCTTTTTGAGAGAGGGTCTCACTATGCAACTCAGGCTGGCCTTGAGCTCACTTTTGTAGCCCAGGCTGATCTCAAACTCGCACCGATCCTCCTGCCTCAGCCTCCCGAGTGCTGGGATTACAGGCGTGTGCCACCACGCCCGGCTGTAGAAATATAAATAAAGGATCGTTTCTGTGTGAGTTGAGTTAGTCTCACCCATCAGCCAGACTGGCGACCAGCTAGCCCAACTTTTCGTCTTGTCTATCTTTCTTATTCCTACCACCATGTCTCCCCAGGGTTGAACCATTCACAACGGATCCCTATATTTACAGATCCCTATAAGGATTCACCTTGCAACCATATACAGCATTTTGTAGAACATTTTAGTGTCAACCATATGGATGAGTCATGTCATGGCCATTGCTTGACCAGTTTGCTCTCTGTGAAAGCCTGAGAGAATGTTTTTCTTTCTAGGTAACTCTCCTTAGACACCATATACCTCGTCAATTTCTTTCCTCTGTGGTTCCATAATCTCCTTGAACAGAAAATTCAGGACACCACTGAGTTATGGGATGTTACAGTACAGGTTCTCTTATGTCCATTGTCCTCACTGATCTTGAGGGGCTGCAGCCAAAATATTGGCTATTGGAAAAACATATTTAGAATTAGAAATTATTTTTATATTCATAATTCAAGATTTATATTTTCAATCTAACTGATATTCTAATTGCTGCTAACATAGATTTGCCTGTGAAATTTGTTTCTGCTTTTGTTAGGGCATGAATGCTACTCATTATGATTTATAAATATCCTATTTCCCAGATTGGAGAACCCAACTATTCCCTTTTGATTTTATGTTTTTTTTGGATAATTGTTACCTTATAAAGAAATAAGAAACATGATTTTTCTTTTCACTTCATCGGTGGCATTTGAAATTAATGCAAAAAAGATATCAAGCCTAACAAAATTTTATTGACTATGGTGCTTCTTAAATGAATAGGATGACATTGAACTGCTGGGCAATGAATTGGCTCATAAATAATGCATTCAAATTCTATATGTGGCAGGTATCTGACAAAAAAATATGGATCAAAGATTGCCCATTAGCTTGAATTTCAAAAATTTCCTTATGCTTTATAGTATAGGCCAAGAGTAAATTACTTTAAATTCTGTAGCACTTCACACCACTTTAAACATTTTAAATCTTCCTCTAAGTTCCTCTTGTTCTATTGATGTGCCTTTCAGAGATAACTATGCTAAAAAAGTTAGAGAAATATGAACTCTCTGAGGAGGGCAAGGGCTCAGTGGTATATTTTGAATTCTAGTTCAATTACTTTATGATAAAGGATTATCTTTATTCACAAATGAGTGTTGGTTGCTGAAGGTAGAGTTCAGCTGTTTATATACTAACATGCAGCAATTAGGATGAAACAAACTCCTCTAGAATTCTGTTGTAACTATGGCAACAAGAATTAAATGAATTCTATTAGAAATACAAAAAGCCACCCTAGCAGCATAGAGTAAATATTATCTTTTATTGATTTATGAAAGTTCCAGATGATGAAAAGTGCTTAGTACATTTCTGTCATGAAACACATTTGTTAAGGGTTCTTCTTTTTGATAGAGCCATTGCCTATTTAAATAATGTCAGCCAGATGCTGTTAGTTTTTACCTATTTTTAACACCTTTGCCTTTGTTGCAAGAAACAGTCTCTCTATTATCTTCTGTATTTTATTTAAGAGTAACAAGGAGGGCGTCAGACTTATAAATCATTTCTGATTATGTTTTGCTAAAATATGAGTTGAGAAAGGATTGTTAGTATAGGTGAGTTGCACATTTATTTTGAGTAAAAATTTGGTTTTGTTATAGTATTTTATTTCACTTACATTTGGACAAAAAGCAAACAAGTCACTTGATGTCAGGTGGATGGTGTTTGCAGTGGGATTTGTGAGAAGAGGAAAATTAAACTTTTGGTAATTTGTTCCTTAAGTAGACTAATTTAAAATTTGATTCAAGTAATAATGTAAGGCTAAAATGGAACAGAATTATATAGCAAGATTAGAGCTTTTGTGTCCCAGAGGGTTTGGTGTGCAGGTGTGAGTGCCATTCTGCATGTAAAATGCCAGAATGTACTGTACCCACTTATGCCCTTTTCTTAAAATCAACTCAACATTTTGCATCTTGATTAAAATGAAAAGGTCACTGTGACTTTTTTCCTCAAATATATTGACAACAGTCATAAGGATAGAGTATTGGCAAACTAGGATCAAGGAGATAAGGCATATGCTTGGCATTGCTACTGGGACCTTTAGATCTTTGATATATATATATATATATATGTATATATATATATATATATATACTATATATATCATCTATATATTTTCCTACAATTGCTGCCAATCACTTATATCTCAATGAGTTGAAGTTCTCTAAGGTTATTAGAAAAATAAGTTTGTCTAAGATGTAAAGGGGGGCGCTGTCATAGAGACAAATTAGAAAGTCTAAAATGATTGAGAACTCTAGGATTCTTACCTAGTTTTCTACTCTTGTGTCCCCTTACACTACATTGAATTGCTAATTTAAAGTTGTGGTGGATTATATATAGTAATAGCAGGGAATTAGTTATGAATAGTAAAATATTTGCTATAGTAAAACTTTTACTTTTATTTCTGGCTAATATTGGATAGAGAAATTTCTGTACTAAACTATCATCAGTGGATGCTTGTTCCAGGAAAAGTGAGTAGTAGAAGGACCATAAGCGATGAGACTCCAATCCATAGGAAGCACTTCTCCAGAATCCCCACATTTTATCAGGTCCACTCTGGCAAAGTACTCTTAAATGCCAGTGGAACCTGATCCTTTCTCCCTGCAGTTCTAAAGATCATGGAGCTTCCCAGGCATTTTTATTACATTTCACAGCATTCCTCTGTGAGGTTGACATTCTGCTTTAAATCATAACATATGAGAATTGGAAGGGATTACAGAGATCACCGAGTCTAAGCTGCTCATTTTTTGAGATAAGAAATTGAGACTCACAAGGGTGAAGTGAGTGGTCTAGGGTCACACAGCTCATTAACATCACAGCAGGTGTAAGGTCCAGTGGTCTACTAACTCCTAATCTTGAGCTCTTTCTGTGCCCTTCATATCTGTGTGCTTTCTCCCATGTCTACAGCAAGACACTTCTGACTCTTGCTTAGCATATGGAACTACAGGCATGCATAGAACACAAGATTACCTACTTCCAATGGAGTGCCCTATCCATTATTTCCCATTACCCATCTTCTTAGTTCTAAAGGGAAAAAAACATAGCCTGAACATTCAGCTTTTATATACATTATCGACTCTGTTTCCTATTAGTTGCCTCATTTTTTGGTAATGCTTTTACTGATTAACTTGGTCTCTGCAATATAAGATGGTGAGATGCATTATCCTGGGTAAATCTGATGTTATTAATGTGTTTTATTCTAGTTATGGGTCATTATTTTCGATAGATGTAATCGTCCCAGCACTGAGACCTAGCAGGTGGTCTCAGTAGAAGTTATAACAGTTTTCTTAATGGTCTGGTAAGAATGTCATTTGCAGGGCAGTGAGGGCAGAGAAAAATTGGTCCCATAGCTGGCTTACTTCTGCATTCATTCCTGAGCTTGAACAAGCAGGAGTAAATACATATTTTCTTACTGATCAGTTAGGCATTTTTCCTGCCTATTCATTTAGAGTAAAAGAGAGGAGGACCACGTATATTTATTTCCTATTCCCAGCCTTTTTCCCAACAATACTTCCAATGACCTTGCAATACTGTGCTTTCCTAATTCTTAGAGGAAATAGGTCTTATTGTCTCCTGTGAGGAGCCAACATCCATTCAAGCAATGAGATGTGATTGAATTCAGAGACCACTGGAAAGTGGAAACCAAGGGATAAATTTTGCACTATAGGCAACACATTCTTTTTTTGTAGATTAAACTCATAGTGATCCACCTGTGTTCAGCCTCTGAAGTGCTGGGATTATAGGTACATGCCACCACACCCAGTCTCAATTGCCTTCTTAGCATGCCCCCGGGGACAGGATCAGTACATCAGGCTGGGGATTGAATCTCAGCCACCCTGCTCAGCCTAAGCAGGCATGTCAACCTTCTGAACTATCAGGCTGGCCCAGCAACACATTCTTGTGTGAAGGATGTTATCAGTGTGGTGGGAGAAATATAAATGATGTATTTAAATGTTCATAACTTTCTATAGGTAAAAGGCATGAACATGAAAATGATGATGGTAGTGATGTAGAATTTGATTGCCCTTCGAAATCTGTCTTTGCATCAGGATATAATTGCAGTTGAATGATTTCATGTATAATTATATACATTATAATAGGTTACCTTAATTTGCAAAAAAATCCTTCAATATTACGAATATTATTTGTAAAGACTCTGATTGTTTATGTAAAATATGTTTGCACTCCAGTAAGAAAGAAAATGCAAGGGAAGAGGAAGAACCAGAGAAAAGGAGAGGGAAACGGAGTGAGGGAGCAGGGAGAAGAGAGATTAAGGAACAGTTCAAGGTTTATATCTTCATCCACTGTTAATTTAATTAGTGCACCTGCTCAAAAGTACCAGACTGACCATTCATTCACTGTACTGGCTCTTCATTGCCATTGTCATATCTTAGCAGTTCCCAGATGACTGCATTATTCCTCTGTATTTCTCTATATTTAACTTCTCTGAAATCCAAGCACAGGGGCTGGGGAGATAGCTCCGTGGCACAAGTGCCTGCTGGCAAGTGCAAGGTCATGAGTTTGAACCCCGGTCCCACCAAAAAAAAAAAAAAAAAATAAATGAAATCCAAGCACTTTCTTGCTAAGGAATGTGGTAAATGTTTTACAATGGTTGTTGATGCTTTTTCATACCTATGCTTAGTGGTATAAATGGAAAAGTGTAAACCCTTGATATATAATTCAACCTATCATTTAAGGACTACTTAAGAAAAAAGAAACATGAGACAGTTAGTCAGAAACTCCCAAAAGAAGTCCGCAAGGATGGACGCAAGCTGCTTGGAAGGAAATCCTGGAAACAATAGTAAAGGATATTTTGAAGTAGTTTTGCTTTTCAAGCTCTTGAAGAAAAACAAGACAAGTAATCCAGAAGAGTCAAGTTATCAAAATCAAATTTGTGAGAGCCTTTAAACACATTTCAGGGCCCTCCAAATAGCTCAGCAAATAAAAGTGCCTGGAAGCAGGTGCAGGGGCTGGGGCATTTTCTTCATTTTACCTAAAGAGAATTACAATAGCTACCTTAGAAAGTGAAACTAAGATGGCTACAGTTCAATCAAAGAAAGAGAAAAGTTTTCAGTGACTCAGTTGTCACATGTGATGGGCTGCAGTCTATCTCACAAGCCCTTCAGTCTTTAATTTCCGGATAAAGAATGCTATTCAAGAAAGAGCTTGCTTGAAACACTAGAGAACACAGTGCCACAATTCCCAAACCTAGGACAGCTATTCACTCGCCATTTCACAAGACCTGCTGTTTATCGACAACCCCTGGTGATCTCACTCTAACAAGCAGATGCACACCATAATTTGTTCAACAACACTCAGCAAAAATCAAACTGTGTTCAAAGCAACTTGTGTTACTAATGTACTTATCAAAAAAAAAAA
>PVJA010004306.1:0-87183 GCA_004027025.1 Myocastor coypus
CAGAGGGCGGAGATTAAAGACTTGGTACCCTATCAAGCTTTCTTTGTTCAGCGCTCAACCTCAGTGCTATAATTTCTCATCTGGACTTTTAGCTCATGTGAAAGTACTTTGGTGCATGGATAATTGTTCAAATCAATGTTTCTGTGCATGCAGAAACTACTTCCATCTTGCTGAGGTCACTTTCTACCCTACATTCAGCTTAGAAAAATAGAAAAGATATTTCTAAAAATACACTTGACGTTGTACATTGAAATTCATGCCTGCTTTGAATGATTTCCCTCCACAAGTGCACTTCAACAAACAGTAAAATAATTCTGTCTTTCTTGAGCATGCAGAAACTAGTGATGCAAAGAAGCTAGTGGTTGATGAAAATTGGGCTGTCTGCAAAGCAGGGTCATCAAGAATTGGTTACAATTCCTGCTAGCTCTGCCTGTCACTGAAACTTTCAAATAACAGCAACAGGGATGAAAGCATCTGCCAGGCATCAAGCACAGCCTCAGTTGGGTCCTGTGTGCAAAGATCCCCAGTTATATCATTTATCTTGAATCTCTTCAAAGAGAATTTACTCCTCTCATTTTAGAAGTAGGAAAAACTGAGCTTAAATGACTTTGGTAAGAATACACAGCCAAGGTGAAAGCAGGATTAGGTCCTAGATATGACCTGTTCCACAGAACAGACCTCAGGGCTTACAGGAAGCCTCCCCAGGGCGCGCAAGGCAGCACTGTACTTTCCCTTTCCAAAGTAGTTTTGTTAATCATTGTGCTAGGACAAGAGAAAACAAATAGGCGTTCATGCTTTCCTCTGGTCTAGTTCTTCCTGCCTTTTGAGCCTATCATTAACCTCCATGTGACCTCAGGTCAGCTATTTGAATGCCACAGGGTCTCAATTTTCCCATCCATAAAAGGGAATAGTCATTCCCCCATCCTATTTCCAGTGGTGGACGTGAGACTCTAGTGGTGAGCCCGTGAGTATGAAAATTCGCCTGTAATCCCAGCACTCTGAGAGGCTGAGGCAAGGTGAAGCAAGATTGAAGCCCATCTTGGGCAATTTAATGAGACCCTGACTTAAAAAAAAAAAAAGGAAAGAAAGAAAGAAATAGAAAGGAGGTTGGGGGTGTAGCTCAATGTAAAGACTCTGTGTCCAATCCACAGTACTGCAACCCATAAAACCAGGAACTTCCAGGAAAAACCACAGTTTATGGCAACATTAAAAAAAAAAAAAAAAAAAAAAAAAAAAAAAAAAAAAAAAAAAAAAAAAAAAAAAAAAAAAGCCTACACAGGGTAGAAAACTCAAATGCAGAAGGACTAGGCAAGACCACCAAGAAGATGGCTCTCATCTTCTCCACAGTCATTCTGATTTTAAAAGAGAAATTAGAACAGAGATACTCTATTTCTTTAAGAGCTAAGTAAGTTTCTGTTTTTTTTCAGCCTTTTGGAATCTCTTAATATTTTAGTTAGCTGCTTAGGCACCACATACTGTGCCACCTGCTGTGCCAGCCCTGTCCCCGGGAGCTCTGAGCTGGACACCAAGATCAGGCGTGGTGGTGCAGGCCTGTAATCTCAGCACTGGGGAGGCTGAGACAGGAGGATTTCTATGAGTCCAAGCTGTGTACTGAAACCCTGTACCAAATATATTTTTTAAAAGGATGGAATTAGTACTTAAGTAAAAAAAATTGTCAGGACTGTTGAGATAGCTCAGTGGTCTAAACCAGCTGCTTAGGCAGGCATGCAGGGACTGAGGTTCGATGCCTGGCACCACATGCTGCACCAGCCCCACCCACAGGGCAAGCTGAACTGGCCAAAAAAAAAAAAAAAAAAAAAAATGTCATGGGATGGTGGCACAAGCCTGTAATCCCCAGGCTAGGAGGCTGAAACTGGAGGATCAGAAGTTTGAATTAAGCATGATCTACTTATCAACTATGAAGTCACAACTTAGTGGCTCTGTCTCAAAGATAAAAAAGTGGAGCTGGGGTTGTAGTTTAGGGCATTCTATTCCTGAAACGACCGAATACATAAATAAAATACATGGGATAGAATACAATAAACCCTAATGCTGCCAGTTTAGCCTTCTCTCTAGAGGGAGACAGGGAGGTTAGTGGCCTCCTTGGAAAGTTTTTCTCTGTTCATGCTCTGGTCCAAGTGTTGGACCAGGCTTCGGAATTCCCACCCCCAGGGGCTCCCCCTCGGACCTCCTTTTGCCCGGTGCCAGGGATGACTTCAGCTGGAAAACAAAGGGGCCTTCATGTTCAAAGGCCAGCAAGACGGTTCGTCCTCCATCCTCCACAAACAAACAGGGCAGCTTTGATCTGGGGGTGGGCCGGAGGCCTAAGCTCCAATTAGTAGATCAGCCCGTGACTAGGCTAAAGAATGTTTGTAATAAAATAAAAGATCTAAGTGGTTGTAATGAAGGGTAATAGAAAAATAGTGTCACTTGGGATTCTCCTGGAGTTGGCGCATTTCAAGAGGATTAAGTGATTGGGGGGTGAGGGGCCCAGGCCCCAAGCCTTGTCCAGCCTCCACCTGCGCCCTGTCCTAGGGTTGGAGGGCAGCCTTGGGTGACACTGAGGAGCCACCAGGAGAGATTTTCTGACTTTATTTAATGACTTAGCAAGGTCCTGTCTCAAAGATTAAAAAAATAATAATAAACAGAAATGTAGCTTAGGGAATTCCATCCCTAGAACTACCAAGTAATAGCGACAACAACAATAATAATAGAATCAAATGGGATAACCTTTTTGATAGTGCGACTGCTCCTCCTTTGCAGATGCAGCCAGGGCTCCAGAGGGTCTTCTCCCTCACACGACGCCTATGTGTCAAGGTGTTGCTCAGGCCCCCTGCTGTTCCTGGCTTCATTTTCTGGACTGGTAAGCAATGCATTATCCTTGGAGCCTGCCACAGAGTCTAGTCCTTCTTTACGGCAAGGTTGGGGCTACTGCTTGCTCTAAACTCCTGCTCCTTGCAGGCAAAGACACTTGTGGATTAGGGAGGACACCACTCTTCCTCAGCTTTTATATCCACTGCACTTGGGAAGGTGCACAGGTACATTTTTTTGAAGTAAAGTGGCCAGTTTGATAGGTGCATTTACACAGAAGGAGGCACATGGGTATTATCTCTGGTGAGCTGATTGCTTTATGTTTGTCATCAAGACTGCTGGAAATGATTGCTCAGGCTGCACTGGACAACGCAGGAATGCTGCTTACAACCTAGAGAATGGTTCTTTCCAGAGCTCCATTCTTTTTTTACAACAGTACTGTGAGATAGCCATTTTGGTTCTCAAATTAGGTGGCCCAGGCTTGGGGAGAATGAATGCTAACTTCAAACCAGATGCCTGAGCTGAAAACATGAAGCGTGCAGGGGCCCAAAGCTCATTTGTCACCACCTCAGGATATAGCACTGAGAGAATATTTAGTACTGGAGCATGTATTTAGAAGACAGGGTTGTGGGCCTGTATATATCAACCCCTCCAGCCCTGACATGTCCTGGGGAGGTGGTTACTGCTATCATCATCTGTATGTTACAGATATGGAAGATGAAGCAGAGTGGATCTGAAGGAACTTGAACGTCCCAACACCATTCCATCAGCTGAGTTGAGCATGTTGGATTCCAGCAGATGGACTCCTATTGCCGCCCATCTGGTCATCGGTGCAGTACCTCATTTCTTGATGTTTATTCTGACATGATTTTTTTTTGTCCCAGAAATTGGTGGCTCCATTAATCTAAGGAAGCCATATTTGTCTATTCCAGGTAGATCAAGATCCATCAGTTGGGACTTTGTAGAGCAATGGGTCCTCCAGGTTCTCCAAGTCACCTCCTACACCTCTCCCAGGAGCCACCAGTGGCTAACCTTCAGCTCTAGAGGTGGCTGGAACACTTCCCTGCTCTCCTCCTCACTGAGTTGCTGGGAAAACTTATTGAGGCCAGGCTGGAGGGCAGCCTTGGGTGACTGGAAACATAGATCAGGACCATCTTTTATGTTTAGTTATCTAATTGTTGACTTCAATTCATTTGATATAATTTCACACCCTTTGCTTTTAAATGACACCAGGTAGATAGAGTTGGGACATTAGCCTCTTTTCTTTCTTATGTGTGACTTGAGAGATAATTCTAGAGACAGAGACACTCAGGGATACTCTTAAATCCTTTGCATGCCTAGAGGAGGTGAGGGGCCAGAGAAAGAGTGCGTTGGAGTTGGGACTCTGATTTAGTTCTGCAAACAGAGCTTGTGTGGTCCAGTAGGCCAAGCCAGTTCTCATCTGAGCAAGCAAATCCCAGAGACCACTATGGAGGCAACTTCAGGGACACACATGTGCCATCCTCTTTTCACTAATCATGGACTTAAACTCCATCCTGCTGTTGGGTGAGGTTCATGGAGCCTTGCCTTGCTTGCTACCATCATAACACATTGCCAGCATAAAACCATATCAGATCTGATGAGAATCCCTGCCACATCTGGCCTTCTGAAGGGCGATTAAAAACTCCTTTGTTGGTGTATTTCAGCTGGTGCTCATCCCCCAGGGTCTCTTAGTCTCCAGAGCACCTGGACTAGGTGTAGCTGCAAGCCACAAGCCATTGCTCTTTTCTTACGGGTCTGGCTGTAACTCTCAGGCTCTAGAGCAGACAAACCCAGGCTGAAGTCCTGGTCCCAGCTGCAACAAGATGTGAGAACATGGGCAACTCAGAGGGCCTCTCTGACACTCAGTTAGTTTCCTTATCTAGAAAAAAAAAAAAAAAAAAAAAAAAAAAAACAACAACAACAAAAACAGTGCATGTCTGTAATTACAGCCCTCTGGAAAACTGAGGCAGGAGAATCTCATGTTTGAACCTGGCCTAGACAATTTAGTTTAGAAAGAACTTTAAAAATTAAAAAGACCCAGGGATTTAGCTTAGTGTGAAGGCACTGGGTTCAGTCCCCCATACTGTAAAATAATCATAATAATAAGTACAGTGGTTAGCCCAGCCTGTGCAGCGTCAGTGTCATGATTCCACTGAGTAATGTAGGTTGGACATCCCAGAAGCACGCAATGAGTGCCACCTATAGTAGCACTGGTATTACCAGCACGGTAGATGAAATGTCCTATGTGAATTTGACTTGATTCTATATATCAGACCAAATAAAGAAAAAAGGTGGAGAAAGCGAGTGCGTGTGCACATCGGTGCAGTCGGCATGAAGGCACACCCTTGGGTCTCCCTTCAAGGACAACCTTGCCATTCAGCTGCAGTTGCAGCAACGCTGGGTGCAACCCGTTTACCACCTGCTTCCAATCCAAAGGCCAGACTGCACTCATCCCAAGAAGCTCCTGGCCAATGACAAAAAATAATGTGGGACCAGGCCCCTAAGGGTATTTTGCCTAGATGGGGCTCCTCTAGGGTGTTGTCTTTGGAGTTGGCCAAGACTGTCAGATTTGTATCTCAGCCTGAGGCTGCTGACTGGTCCTCCTTTCTCCCACTTCCCTTTCAGTGTCTTGTGGCAGATTGGCCTCCTGTCCCAGCGTGACACTCCATTCTGACAGTCAACTTGATTGGACTGAGGAGCCTAGGAAATTAGTCAGGCTTACTTTTGGGTGTATCTGTGGACAGCTGCAAATATGACTGGCATGTATAACCATGAATGAGGGGAGATCTACTCTGAAGTGGGTAGCACCATCCAATGCTAAGGTAACAAACAAATGAAACAAAAGCGGAAGGAAGTCCACTAGGGCAGGGTCTCTGTCTCTGTGTCTGTCTGTTTGTCTGCCTGTCTCTGTCTCTGTCTCTGTCTCTGTCTGTCTCTCTCTCTTCCCCAGCTGTCAAGAAGTGGACAGCCTTGTTCTGCAATGACCCTTCGCCATCATGTTTCTGCCTTGCCCCAGACCAAGAGGCAGTGGAGCCATCCAACCATGAACTGAAACCTGAAACTGTGAGCTAGAATCAAATTTACCTTCTTTATGCTGTTATTTTCAGATAATTTATTACAGTGGCAGAAAGCTGACTAATACACAGGCTCTCTTGCCTAGGTGGGGCTTGCCTATAGCAGGAGTTAAGCCCAACTACTTATGCACATAACTGTACTCCAGCATCTATTTCCCACTGTGCTCACTGGTACAGAGAATGAGACAGGGACACAAAGAGGAGGAGGAGGAGGAACAGGAGGAAGAAGAGGAAGACGAGGAGGAGAGAGGTCAAGTGCTGCTGGGGTGGCGGTGAGGCATCTGCCCAGAACATCTGATGCCCTGCAAAATGACAGGGAATGTGGGCACAGAGAGGAATCACAGTCTCATGTCCCTCTGCTCCTTTACAGTGGCTGCTGCCAGAGTGTGGCCCTCAGGTATTGTCGCATAGCGTGGATAGTCCTCAGGATTTTCCAGAGCAGCAGAACCAGACAGCAGGTTTATGCACATAAACAAAACAAGGAATTGTCTCATGCAACAGTGGAGCCAAGAAGTTCTGAGATCAGTAGGCAGAAATCTAGGAACCCAGGAGCATCCATGGGTAATTACAGCCTGAAGACTAAGAACAGGAAGGTAATGGTGTAGGTTCAGTTTGAAAGCAGGCAAGCTCAAGACTCAAGCTTGGTTGAAGCTCAGAGGTAGAAAACACCCTTGCTCTGGCTCAAGTGTCCAGCCAGGTGAGTTCTGTGTCCTTCTGTCTTTGAACTGCTCCAATCAGACCTTCATTGATTGGCTGAGCACCCCCCAACTCCCTGAAGGGCTATCCACCTGACTCAGTTTACCAAGTCACATGTTAGTTTCCTGCAGAAATTCTCTGATAGGCACCCAGAGTAATATTAGGCCCGATATCTGGGCACCCTCTGAGTCACATTAACACTTAGAATTAACACGTGCCTCCCCTAGGAACTGGCTTGGTCCAGCTTCCATGCTCAGTGGTGCACGGCTGAGAAGGGGTGCACAGGTGAGCAGGCATGTGCCACTCTAGGAGCCGCTGCTGATTTTCTAGGGAGACTCTATGCTGCACTTCTACCATCACACTTAGCCCCTCACAAATGGTGACTCTCGCACCCCCAAGTTATTATTTCTCCCTGCTGCACTCTCAGGCCCATCACCTCCAAGTTTGCCCCTCATCCTCCAAGAGTAACCCAGGTTCCTGCACTTCTTGGCTGAGCCAAATGGGCTGCAAAATGCTCCCCTTTCATTGTAGACATACAGAACACATCTTGGCAGAGACTTTGGACACAGAGCCTCCTCCTCAATTCTCTTCCCCTCCTTAGAGCTGGGAGACTGGGTCCTGAGAGGGGAAATGACTTGCTGGGGCTGGGTGGCTGCCCATGTGCCCTGCCTTCCTGTGTGCTGCAGGGGGCAGTGGATGTGGTGAGGCAGTGTGCATAGGGCATGCTGGAGATGGACGCTAATGGCGGGTATGTGGCCCCATGTGGCAGTAGGCACACAGGGCCCTTGGTAAGCCCATGTGCCTCCTGCAGCATGACTCATGCAGGGACTTCTTTAGGAAGACCCTGCCGCTTTGGCTGAGTGCTGAACAAAACCCATTTTCCAGGCTGTCCTTTAGGACAGTGGTCTACAGTGGCTTCGCGCTTGACCTGCTTCTGTGCAGACCTCCTTGGGGGTTTCCACCTGGGCAGTTCTCCTCCAGCTCTTCTGGAGGGGAGAGTGGATGTCCAAGTACACTTCACAGTCTGTCCAGCGGTGGCAGAGGCTCAGCAAAGCTACATCCAGCTGAACTCCTCTAGCACTCACCCTCTTGGGCAAATTTTCTCTCGTCTGCACAAGAGGGGTGTGTCAGGCTGCAGGCAGTGTCCAAACACCAGCCTTCCACACCAGCCTCTGCCCCCAGCCTTGGCAAAACCAGAAGAATAAGGACAATTCAAAGAGTTGTTCATAAAACTGAATGCCCTTGTTTTAATGGACTTCCCTTTCTTCTGAGATGACGTCCTTCCCTTTCAGATATTCAAACGCTCTTTATAAAGTTGGATGAGAGAGGTTCTGTGTGTGTGTGTGTGTGTGTGTGTGTGTGTGTGTGTGTGTGTGTGGGCACATGCACGTGTGTATGCTTATGACAAAAGCAGGCTAGTGAAAGGCAGTGCTTGTCAAAGTGAGGTCTGAGAATGTCCAGCCATCCCTAGGACCCTTTCAGTGGCCATGAGGTCAGCATTATTTTCATAATAATGCTCAGATGTTACTTGTTCTTTTCACTGGGCTGACATTTGCACCAAGGGTGCAAGAACAGTGATGGGGACATCTGCTAGGGGGGCAGTTTGGGTCAGCCTGGGATACTCTAGTAGTAACGTAAAAGAACAGCAGACTATGTCACTTAGAATGCCCTCGAAGTAGGGAAATCGATTAGCTTGTCTATCTCTTAAACACCGAGGAAATTCATTTTAGTATTTTGTGTGACCATGTACAAACACGCGCATTTTTTTCTATATCTTGAATTCTGATGTTTGTCACAAAAAGTGGAACTCAGATATTGTCTCAGAATGAATGAAACGTGCCTGTCATTTCAAGGAGACTAATGCACTGTCTTTGTCTCTAGTCCAAGAAATCAAGCTTTCCAGATGATGGAGAGACTCCTGGAACAGAGGGATACTCAGCAAATGCATCTCTTCCCTGCCCCTCTCTGTTTTCTTCCTTTCCTATCTCCATCAAGATTAGCTCCACAGCCCTGATGCCAGTGTCTGAGACCTGGGGGTACCAGCAAGGGGCCAAGGTGAGCTGCCATAAGAACAGCTGGCCAAGCACAGCATTGGAGACAAAGGAGAAGGTCCTTTTTCTATGAATTTTCTATGAATTTCTATGAATTCTATGATTCTATGAATCTCCAATTCAGCAAGTGGCCTGGGTGGTGATTTGATTCCGCGAAGTAGGTCAGGGGCTTAGATGGCTTCCATTCTGTCCTCTGTCCTCCTGTGGGTTGAGGCTGGCTCTTTGTATTCTATCTGTGTTCCAAACGTTAAAACAATGGCAGGAAAATGTGAAGGGTGCACTCATGTTGTGCCTGGTCCTCTCCTCCTCACACAGGGCCACTCTTAGCCACCAAGGAGGTAGGAAAGTATGGTATCTAACTCTATGGCCATGGGATTGCTAAAAAAAGAACACAGGGGAATGGATACTAGGAGACAGGTAGCTTCCTACTCTAGAGAGTGGTATACCATCTGGGGGGAAACATGGAACTAGATGAAGTGCGGTACCTGTGGGATCTCTGCTCAACTAGTTGTTTAGACTAAAGCCCTGAGAGGTCTGTGTAGACCCCACCCTGTAGAGTGGCTTCTCCTTCTCCCTTTGTCAGTCTGTGTATAGGATCCAGCCAAGTGACCTGCTGCTTGCTCCAAATATCTAAGGAAAATGACCTCATGGAGATCCTGATACTCTCTCATTCTCTCAAAGGAAAAGCTAAGGCCCAGTGTCAGAAAAGCCTGGCTCAACAGTACACAGCAAATATGAACCAGTGGCTGTTGATTATTCACCTCACTGAGTGCAAGCAGCAAAGAACTTTAATGAAAGGCTGAAGGCCGAAGCAGGTGTGGTTTCCCACCCAGAGGCCGCTTGCTCTGTGGCTTTCACCAGGAGGCCTGGGGCTGAGTCAAGCTACACATACCGTGCTCTAACTGTAGCAGGAGAAATGAGTTGTTCCCACAGCCTAAATCTGGAGGGAGCAAGGCAGCCTGGGGTTCCTGTACATAGTTTCAGGTGCTGTTTGGACTTTCTGGGTACCTGTGTGGCAACCAGAAAACCTCAGGCCTCCCATGTCCACAACAGACTGGTTCCTACTGTACATCAGAACAAGACAGGAAAGCCAAGTGCATCTGGGCCCATGAGGAAAAGATGTTGTTTCCAACCTAGAGAGCAGGGAAGGCCTCACAGAAGGGGTGTCTTTGAAGCAGACCTTGAAAAGACCTGTGCTGGGAAAGAGCAGTCGCAGAGCTTTACTTACCTTCTGGCCTATAAGTTCTATATTGTAATATTTAATTGAGAAATATTTGTGCGGAACTTTCTATGTGCCACGGAACATTTGAGGGCTTCCTAAGCATGGACTCCATTCCTATTTGCAGGGACCATGAAGCTATGTGAGCTGTTTGTGAGGATTTGTGCAGCCTGGTGCGTGACCCTGCCCTCTTGAGGAGTCAGGCAGCTGTTCTTGGTCCCCACAGTAGTGAAGGCATGGAGGAGCCAAGGGTACTTCCACGTCCAGAAGCCGGGAGAGTAGAAGGTCCCCTCCCTGCATCCACTGGCTCCAGATTCAGTCCTTGATCATAGGTCCACATGATGGCCTTTGTCCACTTACATGTGGCCTCTTCTGGCCCCATCTGCCTGAGTTTTCCTGCTTTTGTCCATTTTCTCAGTGTGATTTTCTAGTCACCTTTTCATCCTTTTTTCTGTTAGGGTTTATCCAGGTTAGGTTCTGTTAGCACCCAGACAGAATGGTTCAGAAGGGGAATCTGGGAGATGAGAGTGAATGCCCATGGTCTGAGGAAGTCTATCACTAGGCTGTGAGGGGGATGTTTTCCTGTGGTCTATTGGCTTTTTACTAAGGATATGCTTCCAAACTATCTGATACTTTAGTTACTGTGATGGTGCTGTATAACAAGTGACCCTTCCTAGGGCTCATGACAACAAACATTTCTTTTTCTTCCTACAGGTTTGTGAGGGGTTACTCTGATGAACCTGACTGATACTGGTGGACTGTGGGTCCAGACTGGAGATTGGTTTTAGATCTGTTCTGTATGTCTCTCATTTTGTGATTCAGGCTGAAAGGACGGGATCCATCGGTAGTAAAAATCTTCTGTGGGAAATGAGAGGGAAGAGTGGAAATATGCAATGTCTCATGGCTTTGACTTAGAATTGCCACTGGATCACTTTTACTCATATTGAGCAGATCAAAATAAGCCACATGGCCATGTCCAACACTAGGCTGTGGGAGAGCCTTTCTATTCACATTGAATCCTGATAGAGATAGACAAGGAGGAATTGTAGACAAATGATTTAATCTACCACACTGGTATGCTTTTGCACAATCTGATATCTTGGTTGCAAGCCTCTAAGCAAAATATTTGCTTTCTATAGAAGTTGTCCAGGTGACTCTGCATGAGTATGGGCAAAAGGCCATTAGAGCTTTGAGCAGGAAAATGGTATGATTAGTACTGGCTTTGGAAAATAACTGTGAAGTAGGTGGCTATGGAAGTTGGGAAGTCAGTTACGAAACCGTTACAACTGACCAAGATGAGAACTTGAACCTGGTGTTCTGATACCTATTCCTATGTAACAAAATACCACAAAATTCAGTGGCTTAAAACAACCTGCTTTATGAACTCTGTGGGTGGACTAGGCTCATTGGGACGATTCTGCCCCCTGGGATGTCTATTAAGGCTGCAGTTGTTGGGGATTCATTGGTGTTTAATACCCAAGATGGTACATTCCCATGGCTAGCGTTGTGGCTGGATGACTGTTAGGAACTCAGTTGGAGTGGCCAATTTATACATATGTGTGGCTTCTCTATGTGGCTTGGACTTGCAGCATGATGGCTTGGTTCTGAGAGGAAATGCTCCAGAAATAAGCATTCTAAGTGGGTGAAAACTAAGGCAGCTTGTCCTCCCATAGGCTAGGCTGGATCTAGGTACAGAGTCACCTCTTTCAGATCCATTCGTCTGTGGTCTCTGGGTCTGTGGAGACTATAGGCTTCTGAAGGGAGCTGATGAATCATCTACTTTATTTTATTCAGTTCCCTGGGCAGTGTAGTGGAGAAGGAGGGAATACAGATTCAAGAAAGATTTAGAAACAGTGGATGCAACCTTCCACCTTACAGGTCATACAGGACATGTTAGACATGCTCAGCAAGTCTTGCCCTGTCAGTCTGTCGGGATTGATCCCAGTGTTAGCCATGGGATTCTAATATGGAACAGCCTCTCCAGGAGGTATTCATTGTATTTCCTAGAGGGCACATTGATAGTGTCCTTGGCCCAGGACACTTGTGTCACTCCAGCAGGAATCAGCTGGTCAGATTAGCCACACTTCTTAGGAAGCACTCACTGACGAAGACACAGGGGTGATAGATGTTGATGACAGCAGGTATAAAAGAAAATTCCTAGGGGCCGGCAAGATAGCTCAACAGTCTGAAGCGCCTCCTTAGGCAAACTTAGACCACTATAGGGACTGCGGCTCAATCCCTGGCACCACATGCTGCTCTAGCCCCACCCCCAGGGCAGGCTGAGCCAGCCATAGCGTAAATAAATAAATAAATAAGAAAGAAAGAAAGAAAGAAAGAAAATTCCTAGATACTACTGGGAACAGTGCCGAAGGTACAGTGAAATGGAGGATGAATGGGTCAGGGGAATGGACAGACACCGGCTTTTAATGTCCTTGAAGAGTCAGGTTCTTATAGATATCATAAGAGACTAAATTACTCCTCCTTCTGGGGCACTGGGCTCCTCCCAGGGGTATCAGCTGGTCCTAAAGGTGAGTCTTGATGGCAACATCCCTTCCTGGTTTCCCTCCATTCTTGTGACTCTGGGTGAAGGACATTGCACCTCTCTACTGAAGGGGAGGAAATGTGAAATCCATTTTCCTGAATATCATTGAATATTGACCTTGGAGGGAAGTCATAACTCAATGTATAATAAATATTTTTCTTTCCTTGCTCTATTAAAATGATTTTTTCTTCTGGCTCCCTCACTAAGCTGGCTTTACGTCTGATCTAGGACTTCTGGTCTCAGTGTCATCAGTGTTTTGGGCTGAGGATGGTTGTTACCTTGCTCTTCAGATTGTTTGGTCCCTGCTTTCTGTCCAAAGAAGGCAAGTTCACTATTTGAAAATGTCTCCCAAGACCCGTGAGGCCTGGTGCTGGCCAAGGCAAGACTGGCTCAGCTGTGCGGAATGTTAGCAGCTGTACCCGGTCAGTCCTTCTGTTCCTTTTGTGTGTCAGGCTCATGGGATCAGAGGCAGCCCAAACTATGGAGACAGATTCTGAGTATCATTGAATTTCTTCACCAGAGCCACCACTTACAACTTGGGTGGTGTTTGGCAAGCTGTGTCATAGTCTTAAGACTTTCTTTTCCCACCCATTCAAGGCAGCTAACATTTCCAAGTGACACAGTTCTGTGCATTGGAAGGATCTAGTTATGGATGTTCTACCTGCCTTGGATAGGATAATGATCCCCTTTCCACTCTTCCTTTGTTGCACTTGCTCCTTCCCATTCAGTACTGTGGCTGAGATGGAGCTGCCAATCAGCTCCAGGTAGGGACAAGATTGGCCATTGCTCTAGTTACACCAATGCAACTTCTGTAGTGATTGGTCCAGGAATATACACGATAATCTAAGATGGACCAATGAAAATCCTTGCCTTGGATTTTCCTCACCTGAGCTGGGGAAGAATAGTTCTCTTTTTCATTCCCAGAACAGAACTATTAGGTTATAAGTCTGAACTTTTCCATACTCTGTGCTCCCAGTGCCTGGGTCATGTAAACCCATGATTTCTTTCTTTTTGGGTTAGGTGTTGATTGTTGAATCTTATAACCAAAAAGTGCTGGAGAAAACATTACTTTTTGATGCTTAAAAATAATTTTTATAATGGCAGCTACATTTACTACATGTTTGCTGTTGGTCAGGCTCTTGCATACATTAGCTCATGATTGATCTGTAATTGTTATTTATGTACATGTGGCAGCCTTCTCCAGGTACCTGATCTCCTCCAGCTTGGTGCCTGCACTACACCTCTGGCAGTCTCATAACACGCTTTGGTGAGATTTGATGATTTAGCATGTAGCATCCACTGCAAGGAGAATGATGCAGACATGGGGTATGGATGTGGAGTTGGTTCTCTGAGGTGACTATGGGAAAGTGGGAAGTTCCCTGTGCATCCTGAAAAACTCAGCCTCACCCTCTTCTTTCTTGTTATCTTATCTTATTTTCGTTGTTACAACCAAATGCCTGAGGCCAGATACTCCACAAAGAAAAGAGATTTATTCAGCTCACAGTTTTGGCAGCTGGAAGAGCAGGATTGGATGGGCCATGTGAAGTGTGGTGGAGCTGCCTTGACTGTGTCACAAGATGGCTGATGGCCTCACCGTGGGAGAGAGTATTATGTGGCAAGACAGGAAGTAAGTGGGCACTCAGGGGTTAGGCTTGCTTTTTTGTACCAACTCATTCTCATGGGAACAACATTGCCACAGTGGGGACCAAGCTCCAGGCCCATCAGCCCCTGGGGAACAAATCTAATCCAAATTATTGCTAGCTCCAGAATCCTGCAGGGGGCCACAAGAAGAGGAGGATGAGGAAGAAATTTCTACTTTTTGGGAGGCCTTCCCACAACTCTAGCTGGCTCAGGGAGGAAGTGGCTTTGAATTGGATGGTAAGAAAACCTTGGCTCCTGGTGCAATAAGGAAGGGGTGAGTTCAGGGAGGCCAGGGGTGGAGACGAGGGCGAAGAGTGGATGTCATAGCTCTGGCTTCCCATACACCAGCGTATCTGGCAAATTTTGAAGAACAGAAAACCTAGCAGTCTTGCTGGCAATTTAAAAATGTTGAAATCTGAATTGTTTCCATTGGAACCTAGAGAGATTGAAAGCATTACCTGTGCATCGAATGTTGAATACAATGGAGGGAGCACTGGTTTCAAAAGAGAGGAGGCTCTCCCTGGTCCATCACTCTCTCAAGGGCTCTCATGGCTGTTCAGTGTCTGCCTCTCAGGCATTAAGGAGACTAAGGGCCTGAGCAAAGGTTGCCTGTCTTCCTCACATCCCTGGAGACACTTGGGCCCTGAGGAGTTTCACAGCAAGTAGACAGCATCCTTTGATGAAGAAGATACAGGGCTTAGGGAGGGGCAGGGAGCAGAGCAGGAAAAAGATCCTGGGCCAATTCTCATCCTCTTCCTCCCATCCCCTTCTTCCCCATGCCTGTCGACCCAGGATACTAGGCGTGAGCAGGCCCCTCTCCCCAGCACCCTCTTGAGGAGACCCAGGGCAAATGATAGAGGGGTCTTGGCCATGCCCTTGCTCCTCTTTCCCTGACTTCAGGAATAGCAACAGGGGACAGAGGGCAGAAGGTGTGGCCAATCTCCTTCACACTCCTTGCCACTTTGCTTCTGCCTTACAAAGGCCTGCTGTGGTGGGCTGCCAATGATTCCTGAAGGATTTGGCCTGCCGCCCAAAGAATATGGGAGCCAAGGAAGGTGGTATGTAGGAAGTAGACATGGCCTGCTTGAGCATGTGTCCATTTGAAGGAGGTCACAGAGACGATTACAGAGTTAATAGTGGCCTATCTGAGTGGACACTGAAAACCATTCTATAGATGAAGAGGGTGAGGGTGAGTAGCTGCTGTCCAGTAGCTGCTGGAGGGTGAAAAAGTCAGAGCTATTTGGCCTCAAATCCCAGTCTCATCATTTGGTTCATGTCCTAGCAGTAACTCTGAGGATGGGGGCACAAACCCCTTTTATAGATGAGAAACTGCGAGCAGATGGAGGAGCCAGGAAGTGCTACTCTTCTGCAGGTTCTTTGATTCTCTCAAGTATCATGACTTATCCTGGGAAGAGAGCTCTCAGGGGAAGTGCCAGCATGCACATTCTTGGGCTAAGCCCCAGGGCTTCATCTACCTTGATAAATGATTAAGCTGTTGGATATTTTTTTAATTTGCTAAAAGCACAGAGCTGGCATGTATGTCTGTGCATTACACACTGTACAAGTCCAAGAGTTACAAGGCAGAAGCCTGGGTAATTCATCTCATAACCCATGGGATAACATAGTGGTGACCACAAGCCAGGGCTCCCTGGTCAAGCAGTGAGGTTCAATCTAGTCTCTGCTGTGTTCTTGAGAAGCTCTGCTCTTGTCCTTGTGGCTATTTCCTAACTGATCTATAAAGTGGGGCTGGTGGATACCATCCCTTCTCCTTGGGATCCTATGAGAGATCAAACCTCATGGCCCCTCCCACTGAGCCCAGTTGCTCAAGCTATCTCCCTGTATGGACTTGAGAGCAGGCAGCAGTCCTGCAGGATTGGTGCCTGCCTCCTCCCTACCCACTCCATCCTGGCACAGAGAGGGATCAGACACACATGTGTGGACAGCAAGATCTTAGGAGATACAGCGGGCAACAGGCCCTGGCCTGCTATCACCATTGGGACTGTCTGGAGCCTGCTCTAAGTGGCCCCTCCCCACCTCTCACTCCTCTGGGAGGAGCTCACCCAGGGGACAATGGAAACTGGTGAGCACAAGCTGGCTCCCCACAGGAACACAGGTTTCCTTTGGTTAGCACCATGCTTGACATTCTTCAATCAGTTGCCAAAAATTTAAAATTTGGAGATCGCACTTATAAACCTGGATTTCTAGCTACTCTTGAAAAATAAGGTCTAGTAACCAAGGGCCCTGGAGTGGTGGTGAGCAGTCACTGTCCATTTACGCTGGATATGTGCCATTCAGCCTGCTGCCCATTCTGCCTGGCCCAAGCCCCTTTTCTAGGGCTAGGAAAAGACCCCTGGCTCCTTGGAGCTCCTGGGATGACCAGCTGACCTCTTGAATCTCGGTCTAGCACACTGTCAGTGAGCAAAGGTCTTGCGTCATTTAGAGGACATCCGTCACTAGGGAGAACCCACGAGGCTGCCCTCCAAGGGTGCCAAGCTCTCCAGCAACCCCCCTCCCACCATGTGCCATGTAACGACTTTCTCTCCCTCCCCCGCCTCCACCCAGCTATGGAGGCTACTGCCTTGCTTTGGGACACAAACATACACACGTTATTAGAAGCCCAGATCAAAGGCGACGTCCCACAGCCGCTGCTCAATGGTCCCTTTGTGCAGACGGAAGCCTGCAAGAGAGTTAGAATCCAGGCAGAGCAGGAGGGGCTGGGAAGGGGGCACAGTACAAAGATACTTGTCACCCAGAGAGGTCTACAGAAGATGATGTTTAAAGAGGCGCCAGGTGGAGGATGTACCCCAGCTCTCTGTCTGGAGATGCAAATGAAGAATTCTCCATTCTGCTGAGAAGAAAACAATTGTCCCTTGAGATCTTAGAAGAGAAAGATGACAGCGGCTGGGCGTAGGAGCAGCCGCTGCACGTACCCTCTGGCCCTTGCTGACTGGGGCGGGTGGGGTGCAGGCTTACAGCGGAAGGGCGGCAGTGACCTTGTCTTGGGCACAGATTTAGAAGAAACAAAATGACTTCAGTTTTGAGGGAGGGGTGATATGGAAGGTTAGAGTCACCTCTGTTGAGATGGGCCTGCTCCTTCAGCCATTGAGGCCTACAGACAGCATTTCTAAAGCCCCTACCATGTCCCATGCACAGGATTGGGTGAGGCAGGTGCAGAGGGGATTAACTGGGTGTCCGGTGCCCACAACTGCTGCATCAGAGACCTGGCATCCTCGGTCTCTGCCCTGGCTGGATGCCCTGAGCAGGTCACACGTATTGTCTCCTTATATCCAGGGCTAGTGGGAACAAAGAAGTGCTTTGAGAGTTCCAAGGCAGTGCCAGGCACCTGCCTGCAGGGCTTGTTGGGAGGAGGGCTGGTGAGCAGGTGTGGGAAGGGGGCTCTCCAGCAGGGGACCTTGAGGGCTGAAGGGAAGCTTCTGGGATGCTGAGCAGCTGCAGAGACAGACAGAACCAACGGTCGCATGCGTGGTGGTGGTCTCTAAACTTGGCAGACTGCAGGGTTTGGTCCTGGACCTTCGGTGCACTCTGTGTACACCCACTCCCCTAGGATCTGCTCTAGCATAGGGCTTTAGATTCCACCTCTCTGCTTGTGACACCTGCTGGCAGCCTGTGGCTCAAGCAGGAGTGCTGCTGATCCAGCTGCCCACCATTGGATCCAGCTGCCGGATGTTCAGCACAGTCTAGCAGGGGCTTCGTCTTTTCTGCCCGCAGACTGGCTCCCTGCATAGGCTTCCTCTACTCAGTTCTAGCCCCAGCCTTCCAGTTGCTCAGTCTCCAACTTTAGCTCCTCTGGTTTTCTCCTATCTTGTGTTCTGCATTTTAGTTAATGTTGTTACCTTTAGATTCAAAATGCATTTGGCATCTGACTTCTTCTACCTGCTCCACTGCTCTCACCCTAGGCTAAGCCACCAGCATCCCTAGCCTGGCCTCCTACATCACCCCTCAGCCCAACTCCATTCTTAACCCAGTGGCCAGCTTGCTCTAGGGCCCAACTGCCCACCAGTGCTCGTCTTATTCCAGTAAAGCTAGCACCCTTGCTGAGGTTCATGAGGGTCCCATGGTTTGGGTGTCACCTTCAGCCTCATTTTCTCCCCCAAATCTGTGTTGTCTCTTTCTGTTTCAGAGCCAGGGGTCTCTGTGTGTCCCCAGTGCAGGGCCTTTTCATGGCTGTGCCCTTGCTAGCACTGCTTTCCCCTGATGTCTTTTGGCTCCCTTACTTGCTTTCATATCTTTGCCCTGAGGGTGTCCTCTCTGGCTTCTCTAACATCATAACCTCCTGGCTTGGTATTTCTTTTCTTTTCTTCCTTATGAATTTAGGATAGGATCTATAGGGTATATAGGGTCTCATTATGTAGATCGGCCTCGTAGTTATTCTCTTGTTTTCAGCCTTCTCCCAAGTGCTGGGACTACAGACATGCACCACCAGGCCCAGTCTTGATCATCATCTCAGTGCGCCCCAGGGGCAGGGCTGGCATGAAGGATAGGGCCAGAATGGCCAGCTGGGAATCGAACCCTGGCTGCCTGCGCTTTGCCCAGGCAGACACCCGGCTTGGTATTTCTTCTTCCTCTTTCCCACTTGATCCATGTCCTGCACCCAACCCCCATGTGCTTTGCTGTTTTTTGGGTTTGCTTTTAAGACAGGGCCTTGCTACACAGTTCAGGTTGGTCTGGACTCACTATGTTGCCCAGACTGGCCTCAAATGCATGGCTATCCTCCTGCCTTGGCCTCGTGATCACTAGGACTGTAGATATGCACCACCATGCACTACGCTGTATTTTCCCAGCTTACTTACTTATTTTCTGTGTTCCTTCATGAGGACAAACATTTTATCTGATCTGTAGACCCAAGTGCCTGGTATACCTGAGTCCTCCAAGAAATCTTCCTTGAATGATTTCATTAATAAAAAAAAGAAAGGCCAGGGAGATAACTGTGATTTAAGAGCCTACATAGCAAATGGAAGGATCCAGGTTCAATCCCTGGTACCACATGCTGTGCCACCCTGGAGTCAAGGGTGCAATGTGCCAGTCGCTGAAACTGGGTGTGGTGGTGCACGCTTGTAATCCCAGCACTGGGGAGGCTGAGATAGGACACCCCGAGTCTGAGGGGAAGAGGGCCTGCTACAAGTCTGAGCTCCATAGCAAGACCTTGTACCAGATAAATAAATAAATAAACAAATAAATATGTTTTCACAAACTAAGATAAAATGAAAAAGAAACATTCTTGGTTCCTCCACCTTGACTTCCTCACCCTCCACTGCACACTGATGCTACTTCCTCCCAGCAGAGGCAAATCCCTGGCTCCAGGAGCCCTCAGAAGGCTTGTCTTGCTCCAGCCTCAAGGCGTGGTCAACCCCTCCCTTCAAGGTGTGTTACAAATGCAGATACTCAGGTGTTGTTCAGGCTGCATTCTGACAAGGTCCTGGGAGGTTCCAACGAGCTCTCCTCTAGACTATTTGATGTCAGCCCAAGAAAGGAGGACCCAGAGTCTTTTCAGGGACCCAAGTGTAAGACATCCAGGGACAACCAGAGATGAAGACAGAGTGTCTTCAGCACAGTTTACCTTCTGTGCTCCTGCTTCGACTGATCAGTTGGTCTGGACCCCAAGAAGCTGCTTAGCTCCTGGGACTATGCTACTCTCCCTCAAATTCTGCAAAGAGATTCTGGTTGGCCAAGCTCAGGAGTGAGGCTTCCAATCAGCTACAGTCTAGGAGTAATGCCAACACTGAAGCTACTTAACAGAGGAAGAGAGAGGAAGAGAAGGAAACTAGGTTGGTAGGGAGGGTGTGTGACACGGGCAATGGACCAGGAGTTTTGCTATGGTGATGGCTTTTCTTTGCTCTTAAAGCCGTGGCCTTCGAAAGGCCTGTGTGCCAACTCAGGCTCACGCTGAGCTGTCCAACTGCAAGGAGGCCAGGACATGGAGAAAGGTATCCTTAAGTGTGTAAAATGGGCACATGTGAATATTCTCCATCAAGGAGGCTATATCCACGGCCTGTTCCCTCTGAGCGTTCCTTCCTACCATACTGTTCGTCTTAACTTGGACCAGAACTTGGAAAGACCTTGGAAGTCATTAGCTCTGGGTGCGTTCCAAACCATCTTCCATGAACTTTCACAAAAGGTTCTTGGTCTGGTGAGTTTCAGAAATCCTGCTTATGGTCTCCTGTTAGAGAACAGGGAACCCGTGTGTTCACTAAAGGCTCTCAAGAGTCCTGCCGAAAAAGAACTGATTTCCATGTAGCTAAGCCAAGGCTTCCCAGGGTTTCTCACAAGCACTTTCTTTCCATAATAGCACTTGAAAAAAAATGTGTTCAGTGAAACCCATTTTAAGAAATGTCCATTGCTGGAGCCTTCCTTTGATACCATGGAGGGGCGACCTTGATATAATGGTCGGGCCTAGGATGACCGCATATAACTGAAAGGCAAGGGCATAGGAAGTAGGGATGCTTTCTCTCTTTCATACAAGAATCCTGGAAATAGGCAAAGATGGCAATCATGAGTAGCTTCTCAGCTGAACCATTGAAGCCATGTTCTGAACTTATCTAAACACCCTCCACCATGGAAGAGCAGACTTAAAGAGACCCTGTCTCAAAAACAAACAAACGAACAACAACAAAAACTTAAAAGGTCTGGGGATGTAGTTCAGTGGAATGGGTTCTGGTTCAATCCCTAGTATTGCAAGAAAAAAAAAAAAATGAATTCAATTCACCCAACATTTGGAGGAGGCTCAAGCAGCTATCCTTGGGGCCTCTTTCCTTTACTACTCAAATGGAGCAGCATGAGGACTCCATCTCTTGTTCTGGGGGAAGTTCAGCACCATGTGTCAACTCCAGAGACCAAGGCTGGGGCTGGTGATGCGCCTGGCTGCTTCTGGCTCTCATCCTTCCTCCCATTGCCAGCTCCACCCTGAAGATTGCCAGTAGCCTGCAGCCCCATGGATATCCTTTACTAGGCCACTTTTCTGATCCCTTCATTCTGAATGGAGCCATGGCCTCAGAAATGTGGTGAGGACTTTGAAGAGGGTGTGGAGCTACAGAGGGAGGTGACAGTGTAGAGCTGAGCAGGTGATGGCTGCCAAATGAACCATATTCCAGGTCCCCAGTGTTACTTGGCTACTTGTCCCTCATGAGAAACACCCCTTTTACCACCCTAATTCATGTCCTTCTCCTTCTTACAGCTCAGTATGCCTTGAGACCTTTCTCTGTTCCTCCTTGGCTGCCATCTTCAAAATCACTGCTACTTTTTTTTTTTGTCTTAAATTTATTTGTTTGGTACAGTCTCACTGTGCATCTCAGACTAATAATGATCCTCCTGTTTCAGCCTCCCCAGTGCTGGTATTACAGGTATTTGTCACCACACCCAGGCTCTGTGGCTGGCTTGGTGCACCCAGAGAGTGATTGGCATGACATGTGGTACCAGGCATTGAACCAGGGTCCTTGCAGATGCTGAGCTATCTCGTGGCCCCACCATTACTTTCTACTAAAGAGATGTGCAACCCTCATCTCCTCACCCACACTGTGTTCCAGACCTCTTAGTAATGCCTATGAAATGCAGGAACTCCAGGGACCTACGAGGAACCGCTGGAGACTCAGGAGTACTTTGTACTTTCTTTTTATCTCCCTTTACTGTGAAATAAACCCAGGATTTACACAATGAGTGATAGCCCAACCATTTTTTGAAAATGTTTTTTGAGACACGATCTCATTACATTGGTAAGTTGTGCAGACTGGGTTTGAATTTGCTGCCCTCTTGCCTCAGCCTCCCTGGGATCTACCATCTTAGTGAGCATAACATAGCCCAGGGAGTTGCTCTCTTTCCATGCAGACTCCTATGATGTCCTGTGCTGTGTTGGGCACTGAGTCTGGAGATTCAAGCTGGGTGAGACTCCAGCCCCAAGGGGGTCTCCTTATTTAAAAATAAAGAGTGCCAAGTGAGTATAGGAGAGTAAGGGATGTCCTGGCTACTGACAGCAGAAAAAGAGCTAAAGAAGGCTTCCTCTAGAAAGTGGTATTTCAAGGGAGTCAGATCAGATGGCTTAATTTGGGGCCAGGACAGTCAGTGAGGGTGATGTGGTTTTAAAAATCCTCTTCCCATGTTTGACAGATTTCACCTAAAGCAGCCTTGCTAAGTCTCCAACTGCATGCAACACGTCTGTTATAATCTCTCTCTCTTATCTCTCCCTTGCCTTCCTCTCTCATTCTCCTCCCCCAAAGGATGGGAAATCTTCAAAGAAAAAGACGCATCACAGTAAGGATACAGCCCAAGAAACGGGCCAGATAAATTATTAAAACACATAAAAAGGCAGTGAGCCGCGGGGTCGGTAGTCCCTGAGGAGGAGTAGCTGCCCTGGCTGGACTGTGCACTTGTCTCCTGAGTGTCCCTTCACAGTGTGGACAGCCCAACACCTCCCCACACAGCCCACCACTGTGGATTCTCACCCAGGGGCTGTGCGTGGGGGTGTCCTATCTCAATCCCAGCAAGATCCTGGGTGCCTGGCAGGCCAGGAAGCACCATTCCCATGGTGGAAGGGGCCATGGCATCTGGACATTTGGGATTTACTTCCCTTAAGACTCAAGCTGGTAACTGCCGAGTTTTAGTTCTTCTTTTATCTCTTTTTGAACTGTAAAAAGAAATTCCCAAGGGGTAAGGGGGATACTGTTTTCTCATGAAAGAAGAAAGCCATGACCAGTTTAAGGAAGTAACCAACTTCTTCAGCGCTGTGAGAAAGAACACTCAGAGTTGTGCTTTGATTTTGGTACACCCTGGCATGGTGGGGGTGGGGTGAGAAAGCACCCCAAATGGATTTCACTTGCAGGGGCTCCAGATTCAGGGACTCAGACCCTACTTGGTGCTAGGCCTGACCCTGTTGTTTTGCTCTTTCTTTCAACATCTTACAACCCAGAGATCCTGACATTTGGGGCTGGATAACATTCCCTGAGGAGGGGGAGGCTGTGTCCTGCTCTCTAGTAGGAGATGCCCCCAGACATTGCCAAGTGTCTCCTGTGGAGCAAAGTTGCCACATAATTGACTCATTCACTATGGTGATTGTTCAAGCCTATCATCTACGCAGTGCACAGTGAGGGTGATGATGAGAGTGGCAATTGTCCGTTTTGTTTTCTGTATTTCAAATGCCTAAGATGGTGCTTGCCACATGGCTCTTGGTTGGTGTTTCTGGGTGAAGGCTTTCTCTCTACTGGTAGGACATTAGGTTTGCAATGTGACAGGGCAGTCAGCTGTATAGTGAAATCAGCATGAACAGTGAAATCAGCGGATGTGGGTTCAGGTCCTAACTGCCTCACTGACTAGCTGTGTGACCTTGGGCAAGTGGCATCACCTCTCTGAGCCTGGTAGGCTTTTCTACATGTCTGTATCAGCCAGTGGTTGTGAAGGCTGTACAAATAGGACAATGATAGGCATAGACTAGGTGCAGAATCACTGGCATGGCCTTCTTTAGTGTACCTGCTTGAAAGAATAGCCTTTATTTCTTCCAAATGGGTAAGGTAGGGTTTGGGGGTTGACATGGAAGAGCAGGGATGGGGGTGGTAAATTTGGACTCTGGATGGAGGAAACTGCAGGATGGAGACACGATTGAGGGGGACACACTATGCTCACTTTTTTCTTTCTGGTACTGAGTCTTGCTGAACTGCCTAGGCTGTGCTGGAACTTGTGATCCTCTTGCCTTAGCCTCCTGGAGTGCTGGAATTACAGGCTGAGATGTGTGGCTCCTGTGCTGTGCTGCCCAATACAGTAGCTGCTTGCTGCATGCTAAGGATCTTTTATGATGTGGCTGGCTTGGGCTGAGGTGCATTTTGAGTGAAAAATATGCCTGGGCTTTTAAAGAGTGTAAAACAAAGAATATGACATCTTACATGTTTAAAGATTTTTTTGGGGGGACATATTGGATCATACAAAATATTAGTATTAATTTCATCTCTTTTTTTTTTTACTTTAAAAATGTGGTTACCAGAACATCTAAAATTATATTTGTGGGCACAGTGACAGGTGAAAAGGGCAGAATAGGGTCACTGTTTTACAGAAAATGGAACCAAGGCTCACACAGAATATTTATCCCAGAAGGGAGAGGTACTCCGTTCACTGAGCTAGGGTTTTTTTTTTTTTCCCACGCTCGAGCCATCTGATGCCAGGGGGAGCTTAACACAGGCCTAAGGTGTCCCCAGCAGAGCATGCATTCTCCTGGAGAACCACAAAGGTGGGGTGGAACCTCTTGATGTCGCCCTCCTCTCCGCAGAGACCTCCTCAGACAAAACAAACAAGCCCTTGGGTCTGGAGAACTGCAGGGGGAGCGGAAACCAAGAAAGATCAAAGACCCAGCGGTTACCCCCTTCTGGGCCGCGCAGCTTGGCAGCTTGCCCCGACCCCAGGCGGGCACCCACCGGCTTCTAGACGAGATCTGAGCGATCGGCTGACAACTCAGGGCTGCAGGACACTTGTCGCCTCCAGGAGCGGGCTGGACCCACAATGGCCCGAGATGTGGAGGGGGGTTTCTCCAGGACTAATAAAAAACTAGAGGGTAGGAGGAGGGACAAGGGAGGGAAGTAAGCGAATACTTTCTGTAGGAGTCAGGTCGTGGGAAGACTGCTGGAGCGCAGTAGACGTTTGCACCAGAGCCACAGTGGTCACCTTGCCCTCCTTCAGTTTCCCAACCTATAAACTGGAGAAGCTGAATCCTGTTCTCCCTGCTTCCAGGAAATAAAGAGGAAGGGAGGCACCGCATTATTAAGGAAGGAAGCGGCTTTCTGCTGGTCAAAGCCTACGCACCGAGTCTCTAAGCCTCTGCCCGGGAGGTAGAGAGCTGCTGGGAGCCGTAGGGCCCCTCCCTTGCTGCTCGAAGCCCCGCCCCCTGCTGCAGGTCCCTCCCCGGCTTCGGCACCGCCCCGCCCCGGCCCCGCCCTCAAGAGGCCCCGCCCCCGCCAGCCGGGCCCGCCTCGCCTTTGATGCGCCGCGCCCGGCCAATGGGCGCACGGGGAGGCGCGGGGCCGCGGCGGCGGGCTGGGGGCTCGGCGCGCCCGGGCGTCAGTCGGGCCGCGGCGACGGCGGCAGGAGCGTGTCCCAGCGCCGCCTTTGGGCTGCTGGGTTCCCGGGCTGCTCCGGGAACAGGAGAGCCAGTCGAGGTGCAGGGCCCGCGGGCCGGGCGCATGGCTTAGGAACGTCCCGCCCGCCGCGCCCCCAGCATGGGGAAACTTCACTCCAAGCCGGGTCAGTGCCCCCGCCGCGCGCGCCGCCACCCCGGCCCACGTCCCCGCACCGCGTCGCTAACTCTCTCCCTCTCCTTTCTTTCCGGCTCCCGCCGCCGCCGCCACGCGCGATGTGCCTGCAGCCACCGTGTGCAAGCGCAGGGAGAGCCCGGAAGGTAGGGGCGCGTGGGGCCACCGGGAAGGAAGGATGGGGAGGTACCCGGGCGGCGTCCAAAGGGCCCAACCCGCTGGGTTTAGCTACCGGAACTACCCCAACCCCAACTCCCACAACCAGACCCCCAAGCCTGCTGCCCGAGCGGTCCTCGCCCCTCCTGCGAGCCTCCTCCCCCTCCTCGCTGTCCTGCGCTCTCACTTCTGACCCTAACCCTCCTCCCACTCCTGCGTCTCTGCCTCTGCGCCCGCTCATCACACCCCCAAGTCCCTTACTCCAAGACTCCGTTCCCCTCTTTCTGGCCCCAGTCCCTTCTCCCGGAGTCTGGGCTCTCGCGCCCACTGCGCCCTCACTCCTGACCTCAGCCCTCTTTTCTGCAGTTGGGGCCTCCCGTGCTCCCTCTTCTGATTACCGAACCCCTCCTCTCCTCCCTCTCACCCCTCTTTTGATCCATGCTCTTGAGGTTTCAGTGATTTGCCTGTCTTGAGAAATCACTCTTTTTGAGTTACCCCAGCTCTTGAACGCCTTGAACCTGTGAGTGCCTTTTCTCAGCTCTCTGAAGTGCCCACGCCTTCCCTCCCCAGGTGTAACTCCTTCGGCCGTCAAGGGAGGGGGGGCATACTCAGGGGCCTCTTGTCTCCTGTCCCAGGTGACAGCTTCGCGGTGAGCGCTGCCTGGGCTCGGAAAGGCATCGAAGAGTGGATCGGGAGGCAGCGCTGCCCCAGCGGTCTCTCGGGACCCCGGCAGCTGCGGCTGGCAGGCACCATTGGTCGAGGCACCCGGGTATGGTCCCCACCCTGTGCCGCCCCCTCACCCCTTTTCAGGCTGGGGGGTAGGTCTCAACACCCCAACTTCAAGCACTCTTCTAACACAGTGCCTAGGTCCAAAAGTCCTTCTCAGCTGTCCTTGCTTTACCAGTGTGATCCTATGCTATCCTGCTTTGGGGAACCTTAGAGGTCATGCAGGCATCTGTGTCTTGTCAGTTGGGACAGAGGGCTGCCTGGGGTGAATGTCCAGGTGAGGAGGTGCCACAGGTCCAGTTGATGGGGAAGGATTGCTGGTGGGATTTTGGGGCCTGCTGGGACTTCCACCTAGTATCCATGGCCAGCATTCGATCCCCCTCCCCAGGGGTGGGGAGGAATTGGAGTTATGGAGTCTAGGGAGACAGGGGAGACCATAGAGATGTCTTGGTGGAAGACGGGAGTATAGTGGCCAGGATCTTGTGGCCGTCCCCCACCCCAGTGTGTGTAGCTTTCATAAGTGCCATTTGCCATTAGAGTGGAGAGCAAGGGGACACATACTCCCAGCAGGGTGTTTAGTGCAGCCTGCAGGAGAGAAGGGCCTTGGTCTACTGTAGCCCAGGCACCAGCCTTTGCCTTCAACCAGCAGGTTCCTGAGGCTGGATTTGTTCCCAGGGGCGCAGTGAGTGTGACAGGGGGATGAGTGAGACCAGCTCCAGCTCCTGGCCTGGGACTGGTGTTCACAGATGTCCTGTGAGCTCCATGATTCTGCACTGGGCTTTGAGATGGGCTGCGTGGAACTCTCGCAAGCTGAGGATCAAAGGATGAATCAACTTTTTGATGTGACATTTAATTTTTTTCAACTTAGAGGGAAACAGAGTGAGTCTCAAGTCCGGTTAGTTCTTTGGTCTTACTCAGGGGTGGGGAAAGCCTGGTGGAAACTTAGATGTATGTGGGTTTGGGTGGTGGGACCTGGCTGCTGGTGGCACAGGTCTGTACCAGGAGGTGGGCCTATCCACTTGGGCGGTGTCCTCTGTATCCTGGAGAAGTGCCCCTCTGCTCTTCCTCCTCCATTGCCTGGTTGGGGAATTTTTCTTTTCCAGTTGTGTCTTTGCTAGGTTGGAATTGGAGCAGCTAGTCCCTATGGAAGGTCAAACCATGGTGGGTGGGGAGCACTGCAGTCCAGCCCTTTAGCAACAGAACTACAAACTTCTCTTTCTTTCCCTCCATCTCTTGTTTTTCATCTACTTATTTATTTAAAGGCCAATGAACATGATCCAGTTTAGCCATATGAACAAATGCATTTGCAGCTCAAGACAGAGGCCAACTGAGTGGGTTTCCATTAATCAAGTTTTGGGTTTTTTCAGCTTGTTTATTTTTACAAAGTATTCCTGCAGAATGACATTTATTTGCAGTCCCTCCTTTTTTTTTTTTTCCTCTTTCCTAAAGTGCCAGGCAGCTTTGCTCCATGCTAGAGGGGAAACTTGAAATACAGCGAGGGCTTACTTCAATTGACTTTTATCTTCAAAGCCATAACAAATGTTACCCGCATGTTTTTGGTGGGTCTCCTTGGCATCCAGTCTGAGAGGATGGGGTGGGGGGAGGAAAAAAGGAGAGGAAAACAAAAGTCTGTCGTTTTTAATTAAATAGTAGTGTTCCCAGCGAGAGGAATGCAAGCCAGTAAAAGTTGCCATTGGGGGAAATGAGGGAGGGTGGGGAGGGGGCCCCAGCTTAAGTCTGTGGCTTTGGTGAAGTCATGGAATTTTGTTGCCTGGTTTCTTCCTCCAGCTGAGGACAGCATGGGATGGTGCTTGTCCCCCTTCCTCCCTCACTCCCTCTCAGAGAAACGCTGAGGGGTCATTAATATTTGTTCAAAGCACTTTTGAAGATGTGAGGCATAGAGCCATCGGCATGACATGTGTTGGGTGGCTGGAGGGTGGGCCCAGTCATCAAAAGATGTTGAGGAGCTGGGCTCTCTGCCTCCATGGGAGTTATTCTTAGTGGCTGGGCCTGAATGCCTGGCTTCTCACCTGCCCTGGTCCAGATGGCTCAGCTTCCGGGTCTGCAGAGGTAGGGAAGAGGAGGCTTCCCTGGGAGATGGTCCTGGTGTGGGGTGGCCCTGGAGGGAGCCTGTGAGGCACTTCTAAGTGGTGCCTGGAGGAGCATGTTTAATCTTAATAGCTACCTCTTTTTTCAATCAGAAAAAAAGAGGCACTCAAACCCATGATTTCATAGATATGATTCTTTAGGGTGAAACTAAGTTAAAGATATAGTGGGAAGTAGATTCAGAGAATCTGCTTTCTCTGAGAGAATCTGCAAGTGGCCAGCTCTGTGAATATGAGACTGAATGTCCAAATCTGGGGATACTGGGGGACAAACTCCTCAACCCTGTTTCATTTCCTGAGGGCCTCCAGCATTGGAGGGGCGGCTGGCAGGCTCTCTCGTGATATCATCAGTGTGTAGGAGGGCGTGGGCTCCAATGTCTGCTGGCTTCCAGGGCTGGCAGTGTCCTCCAGCCAGCTCCAACCTGTTTCCAGGATGGCTTCTGTCTCTCGTCCACCTGGCCTGTCACCAAGTGGTTGGGGACACATTAGTGGCTTATCCAACCAATATTACTATTATTGCAGTGACAGCTACTATTTATTAAGTGCCTGTGGATGTCAAGTTTTGCTTACATTATCTTAATCTCCCTATAACTCTCTGGGGTTGCCTGCCAGCTGGTGTGGACTGAGCTTTTCTCCCTTCCTGGAGCACTTTCTAGGAGAAGAGGTCATGTATGGAGAGGCTGTGCACCAGAGTACAGCTGGGAGGGTGCTCATTGACTCATGGGGGGGTGGTGGGCATCAGCTGGCCGGCAAGTGTGTGAGGATGAGCCGTAGTGGTGCAGGCTGAAGTGTGAGGGGCCGCTGTTCTGCCCCCTTCCCTTGTGGGTCTGAGGAACTCAGTGAATGTTCAGGATGGCTTCTCACTGCCTGCAAGGTCCTGCAGTGTAAGAAAGTAACCGTGCTGCCACTAACCTAGGCCTGCCCTCCTAACTGCAGGCATCACTGAGGTCAGGCTCAGTTACATTTGCCTTTGTATACCTTAGATAGCTCCTCTGCAAAATGGGTGTGTTGTTATTCTTATTCCTAGTAAAGTCAAACAGATAACTCTTTACGAACAACCTGGATGGAGATGGATGTGCATAGGATGGGATTATGAAAGGACAGCTGTCTGCTTCCTCCTGTCCTCCTCACTTGGAGGGACCCAGGCCTTCGCTTTTCCCACTTCTATGACCGTGATAAAATCCAAAGGCAAGTGAGCTCATAGGAGAAAAGCAAGGGGAAATGGTCAAGCTAGAAGTAATCTGAAAGGAGAACAATAGGCTGAGCCATGCATATGCCAGAGAACCATGTGGTGTACAGAACAAGAAAGCAAAATAGGCACAATCATTGCACAGACATAATGGAGAATCTTGGAAATGCACAGCAGCAACAGGCAGTTAGAAAAGAAAACCAAGTGGAAATACTGGGTTTGGGAAAAGCAATGGGAGAATATGAAGGTTTAATAGATGATAGGCTAGAGGGTGAACTCAGGTGCTGGCCAGGATGATACGGTGATGCAGACTTCTGTGCCTCTCCTTGCTCGCACGGTGTGTGTGCGTGTGTGTGTGCATGTCTGCATGTGTGAATATGCACAAGCAGGTTTAAGACACCCCCACCCCTGGTTTGACCCTTTTGTTCTTTTATAGCAGAGCTGCCTGCAGAAGTACACTGTGAGCTGTGGGCCAGGCAAGCCTGCTTCTAGATCAAAGGCGAATGGTAATTTGATTAGGGGGCACCTAGCACATTTTGATATTTGGGGAAGATTAGGAAGGTGCAGGCCTGATTGGAGCCCATGGGGATATGCAGGGCTGGGTGATGAGATTGGAGGCTGGCCCAGCTGCTGCCCGAATGCTGGATTCCAGGGGAATTACCCTTGAATGATACCACTTGGCACAATTAAAAGCTCCATGTCTTCACCATATGGAAAGTGTTAGGCCTCCTTACGTGGTTTCAAAGCTATGTGCCAGGAGGTGGACTTGACATTTGAGGTAGAACATAAATTAAGTACTTGGTGTTTCAGAATTAAAAGATGATTTGCTCTGCAGCTGGTGGAAGAGTTGGTGTGGAGCAATTGGGCAGAGGTTCTCCCTGGCCATGAGTACCTAGTGGCAGCTTTACAGCCCAACTTTGCTTACTGTACCCCAGGGAATGGGAGAGGAGAGGCTAGGGAAGCCAAACTAGGTCAAGTGTCTGTGGGCTACTGGCCTCCCCTGGGTCTGGTCCCATGGAGCTGCTGGTGGTAGTGCTGTGGTACATCTTTGTGACGTGGTTGCTGGTAGAGGATTCCAGGACTCCGTGTCTTTATCCCTTGAAGGCTGGGGTCAGGTCACGTTTGTGCTGGTCATCAGGGATCCCCCTGAGCATGCATGTTTCATTAGAAACTGAGGGAAAATCAAGTCCAGTAGGCACCCATTGTGTGCCTTTCCTGCAGGGACTGAGAACATAGGGGTGTGGTCGGAGGGCATCAGAAGCGGCTGAAAAGGTGAAATGGAAGGAAAGAGTCAGCCACCTGTGGTGTCTTCGGGGCACACAGTAGATGCTTCCCATATACTGAAGGAAGGAAGGGAGGGAGGGAGAGAGGGAGGAAGGGAGAGAAGACTAACAGATTATTAAGTTATTAAGACACCGTTTCTACCTCTTTCCCCAGCTGGCTTCTCCCCTTCGTTCTTGCTTCCCAGTTCTACCTTCTGAAGTCCCACTGAGGGAAAGAGTAGAAGGGCCTTTTTATAGACACACAGCTTGATTAACTAGGTAATTATTAATTAATAATGAATAACAATTCATCATTGATAATAGTTCCCTAACTTCCAGGCACTGGGGATATACTAAAGAGTAAGAGTGATGTGTCAGAAGAGGTCAGCTGTGGCATCAGAAGCTTAGCTATGGAGAGCCTGGGTTAGGAGAGTGGCTACTGACATACAGAGAGGACAGTATCTCAAAGGCCGAGGGGCAGGAGGCAGTGACTGCTGGCCCCAGAGGGAACCCATCCTGCCCTGGAACTGCAGAGTGCATATGCCTGAGGGAAGAGGCTTCCTTGCCTGGGCATACCACACCCAAAGGAAGGGACATGCAAAGTGACCTATCCATGGGGGGGGGGTGGCGCAGTGTGGTGACACAGGTAAGTCAGGAAGCCCAGAATTATACTCACTATGGATTCACACTCACCTTGGTTTAGAAATGTGGAATTTTTAGGTTGCTTTTTAGATTCAAAGGCAGGCACTTCTGCTATGTGTGTATGTGTGAGGGGTCTGTCTGTCTTTGCCTGTCTGTCTGTCTGTCTGTCTGTCTGTCTGTCTGTCTTTCTGTCTCTCAGTCTCTCATCATTCCTTTCACAGCTCTTGCCTCACAGAAATTCTTTCTCCTTCCCCTACCCCTCTGCCAAGGAAGGAAAAATTTTACTCTTACAGAGTCCCTGCCATTCTATCTGAGGGAGAACTGAGGCAGGAGCCCAGAATATCCTGGAAGAAATGCCAGAGAGTGCTGAAGGCCTCAGTTGTTGAATCTGGAAGGAGGGCTTTGATGTCACCCCGCTCCGTTTATTCTGGGACGCTGCCTGCTTCTTTATGGCTTCAGACTCTGCATGAAGAATGGGCGGCTTCCTTCAGGGCCTGGACCAAAGGCCCGCACACTCCTGAAGGGCAGCCCGGGGATGTCGCCTGCCTGCCAAGCCCAGGTGGGGTGGGGGCCTTTTCTAAACACACACTCCAGAGACATAAGTAATTCTTTGATTGCTTCCCGGGCAAACGAAGGAGCTGTTTATCCTTGTGGGCGCTGGTCACGGGCATGGGGAGGAAAGCCTCAAGTCCCTCTGCTGAAGTCATCCTGAGTGAGGCACACATGAGCTCTGCCTGCCTGTCTGGTTGGGGCGTGCGCGCGCGCGTGTGTGTGTGTGTGTGTGTGTGTTGAGGGCTTCAAGAGGCCAATCTGGGGTTTGCATTCCTTGCTTACAGAGCTATGTGGGCTGGGGAGGTGGGGGTGCAGGGTCTTGCCTATGGCTGATGCCTTTTGAGGACTCAGTGGGGTGACCTCAGCTGAAAGTCCCTTCCTCCTCAGAACAGCGTTCACTGTAGCTGAGGGGCAGGGTGGAATTGTTCTGCTTCAGTCCTGTCCTTGTTGTGTGTTTATCCAGACCTTCAGGTAGCTGTGCTACATGTTGGGTGCTCACTTGATGTCAGGGATCTACTTGTTCTGAGCAGGGAGCCCAGGCCTGGTTTTTATGGAACTTAGAGCCTGGTAGAGAAAGATAAATCTTTTAAAAATTAATTCTACAGTTTGAGTTGTGACACGCATCTCCAAAGAAGTACTGGGTGCTTTTTGAGCCATTGGACATCATCTGGGTGTTTATTCACTCTACAAATAGTTCATTACTTTTGCCAGGCCAAACACTGTGCTTAGGATGGTATGGAAACCATGAAGAATAAGGCCATCATTCTTATGTCACAGCATTTAGAATGAATGGAACTAAACTCTTGTTATTGTCTCTTGTCTTTTTTTCTTCTCTTATTGCATTGGTTCGGGTCTCCTGTGTACTCTGCTTCATGTGATTCAGTATCATGTGCGTTGTTCATATAGTTAAGGAGACTCATTTCCATATCTGGCTTATGAATTATCAAGGAGGAATAATTTGTGAATTATATCAAATGCTGTTAACAGACCGAGTCATTCTGTGCTGGTTTGGTGTATAAACTGTACACATAGTTTTCAGTGCTAGATTCTCTAGTATTTAATTTATTTGCACTCCTAAGTAAATCTCTTCTTCTCATGAAGCTGGCCATCCATAATGCATATTCAAGGGTTCAACCAACCAAAGATAGAAAATCTAAAAATAAATATCTGTGCTGGGCATGCACAGACTTTTTTCTTGTCATTACTCCCTAGACAATATAGTTCCACACCTAGTTACAGAACACTGACATTGTTTTAAGTGTAATAAGCAGTGTAGAGATGATTGAAAGGCCACAGGAGAATGCACATAGGTTATATGCAAATGCTGAGCCTTGTTATATAAAGGACTTGTCTTCTGTGGATTTTGGTATCCACAGGGGGTCCCGGGTCCAATCCCCTGTGGATATCCAGGCATCACTGTACTCTTTTAAAATGTGGTTTTATTTGATATGTAAATGTTGTGCTTTGGATCTCTGCATGGATGTTTGTTCATTAGATTGGCTCATGGTTTGGGAAGACAGACGGCGCAATGAAGACAATGTTAAAGGGAAGGTTGGGGGACACAGGATCTAGCTCAGAGAGTACCAACCTGTATAGGTGTCAGAAGTGGTCTTGGGGGAAATGCAATATAAGCTGAAATGTAGAGGTGAGCTGTGGAGAGTGAGGTGTGTTGTGGTCATGTCCGTGGACCAGCCATGGGAGAGAAAGGTTTGCAGTAGAAAGAGGGCAGTTTATTTGAGATCCTGACTGAGGTCCAGGCATGTGCCTGGCAGCCTTCCTAGCTATGTTGTGGGCACTGGGCTTCTTCCAGAGTGAAGATAAGTGATGAGTCCTGTGTGAGAGACCTGGTGTGACCATTCATAAGGGGACAGCTGGCAGGTGTGGGGAGTGCAGTGCCCTGGGAAAGTATGCCCACCCTCAAGGGGACAGGGCCTCTCAGCCCCAGCTAATTGTTGTTGACAGGCATCTGGGGTTTTAGGCAAAGCCTTCTCAGTTTAAAAAACTGTCTACCAACTAGGGCCATAGCCCTTGGGGGTTTGCACTTGCTGATGGAGACCTTGGCATTTTGGTGGTGGCAGTAGTGGTGATTGGTATCAGTGTGTGAATGATAATGGGACACACAGGGGAGTGCGAGAGCATCTGAGCATTGTGTGTAATGCTCTACCCTGTGTTTTCTCTCTCATTGGATCCTTGCATCTGCCTCTTGGATGGCTTCTTGTCATATAGATAAGGAGACAGGTTCACTGTCCAGCCTGGAGAGCTGGATCCAGCACAGAGGCTATAGCTCTAGCTGAGGCTCAGGGCCATGAAACTATGGCAGAGAATTTCAGTTTGTCTGGAGAACAGCGTAGGAGGAAAGGAAAGGTGTGGGGTCAATACAGTGAAGATGTGCTTTGGGCTAGCAGGTGCCTGGAAAAGGTGTCAGAAGTGCGATGGAGTTGAGAACGTCCGACCTTTTGAGTCCAAGTCTCAGGCATCTTCTTGCTACTGGGTGGCCTTAGGCCAACTAATAGTTCATCTTGAATCCTCAGTCTTCACATCTGTGGAAGGGTACAGTAGTGGTTCCTACCTTGCGGAGTTGTGCTAAGGGGTGAAATAAGCCCATTTCAGCAAACTGGAAAATAAAGCAGGTCGTGTCTCCCTTGCAGCCTTCTTGTGTTGTTTGCTAACAGTCACTCAGATGTGTGCTAAGCGTGCGACTAGTGTGCCAAGTATGATGCAGGAAAAGAACAAGGGCGGTGAAAGAGATCAGAGGAGATTCTGCTTTGTATTTGGGAGCGACAGTGAAGTTGTTCAGACCCAAAGAATAAATCAGAGCTGGCCTTCCCATAGAGGTTTGCTGAGAGCCTTCCAATCATGAGCTGCGGGAAGTGCATGGACCAAGGCGTGCACGGGCGCTGTGTAGAGGCCCTGCTTCGAGACTGACTCAGGGCCAGACTCATGCCTCTGAGATGCCCGGGCAGGAGCCTGTTGGTGGGGGTAAGTGGAGCTGCGCTGTGTTGCAGCCCATGGGGAGCCCGAGTCTACTTGCTTCCAAACCTTCCGAGCTTGTTTTCTTTCTAGCCAAGTGTGGGAAAGAGGGGGGAATACTTAGAAACAGTGTCATCCTGGAGCTACCTGGTGGCCGCACGCAGGCTGCCTGAGCCTTGAGCATAAAGGGCCCTTGTCAACAGGGTGGACCCATGGGCACTCAGGCTACAGGTAAGGGCCTGGCAAGGCTGCAGCCTCCCAATAGCTTCATGCTGAAGATATTTTTCTAATTCAGAAGGTTGCGGGGGCCAGGCCCCTACAGAGGCCTCTGCTTATGACATCTCTGCTATGTAGGTTTGGGACGCTGCTGAGGGCCACCCATGCCCACCCTGTGCTTCTCTTCTTTGTTATAGGGTAGCTTTTGACTTTGATGTGGTTGTTTTGCCCTTCTTTCCCCCAATGGTCTAGATAGGCTGAAAGCAAAAAGCTGATTTAAGAAAATGCCTGCAAGCTGAGAACAGAGTGCCTTTTCAGAGGAGGCTGGGGGGCTTTCTCTGTGCTCTCCTGTCCTGGGAAGTTGGAGAAGTACACTGGTTCATCCAGTTCTTGCCATGGGTCTCCTGTCCTGTTGTTCTGTGACTTACTGCATGTATTGACTACCATCTGTGTGCACAGACCTGTGGGAAGGAGGTGCTGTTTTCTGGGTGACTGCTGATCCTACATATTCTCATGGAATATGTGAATGGTTCTCACGAATCATTGCTGAAGTAGATGTTGTCAGTAGACTCACTTTGTCTGTGGGGAAGCTGAAATGTTAAGGAAGTCTACCACCTTGCCCAAGGACACCTGATTTGGAAATGACAATAGCTCATGAACTCAATTTAGTAACCCGAGTTTAGAAAAAGAAAAAGAAAAGAATAAAAGTATAAGAATAAGCTCACATAGAGTAAGAATGAATATCATTTATGCTACTTTTTGTATTCCTAGAAACATACACAGATATTTATACCTCAAGCCATAGACAGATGGCTACTATAAAATATAGTTCCTACTTGAGGTCATGGTCACATGTTAGTAAATTCTTCCCTAGTAGATAGCTAAATGGGAAGACATCCAGAGCCCTCAGAGCATGAGCTGGATGGGGAGCCCTCATGTGGTGCTAAATCACTCAGGTCTAGTGGCAGTGGGAAGTTACCAAGTCAGTTTATGATTTGCCAAGAAAATTCAGTTTGGGCAAAGTGTGGTGGGATCGCTTCTCTGTGGCTCTGCTGGCCCAGCTGATGTGGTCTGTCTGTGGCAGCTACACTTGGTGATATATCTGAGGCAGGTGGCCTTACTTATGGCTAACTTGGTCTCCTTTTGTAGCTTGATCATCTCAGATGGTCAGAATCATATGGGGGCTGCATCCCCAGGAGTGCAAAAGGGTCAAATACCAGCCCTTCTGAAGGTTTAGGCCACTGTGTTCTCTTGGGTGGAGTAAGTACAGGTCCAGTCCTGGTTTAGGGAAAAGAGTGCACAGGGTGTAAATACTGGGGGTGAGATTCATTTGGGGTCATCACCATAGTCTATCAGAGAGAACATAGTTTAGAGAGAAGCCACTGAGAAGTGTATATTTAAAAAAAAAAAAAAAAAAAAAAAAAGGCCTGAAAAGAAAGGTGTCCATTGCACCTCAGTGACCACTGGAGTGTGGTTTGGTTTGGTAAGAGCTGTCCTGATGAGCTGACAGCAGAGGCAAGGCTACATTGGGTCATGCAAGGGCTGAGAAGTATTTGCACATCAGCAAAAGCACATTCATTACTGTGATTGGAAGAATGATGAATTGGTGACAACTTCTCACTAGAGGACAGGTTCACAGGCCATGGTACAATTGTTTCATGGGCTTCTGTACCTCACAAATGCAGGATGAGTTGGGGGTCTCATGGACTAACAGGAAGATGACCAAGAAAAGCTGCCAAATAAAGGAAGGACATAATTATAAGATGATGAGCCTGCTCCGTGCGTAGCCGGTTCTCGGCGGGTCTGTTCCACGTATATAGCCTGGCTTCTGCATCTGTGAGTTCCATCTCTGCAGTCCACCAACTAGAATTGAAAACACTAAAAAAGAAAAGTTGGTACTCCTTTTTCTTGTCATTGCTCACAGATACAGTGTAGCAACTATTTGCCTGGCATCTGTATCCTGTTAGGTATCACACATCATCCTGAGATGACTGAAGTGTACAAGAGAATGTGTATATCAGGGACTGGAGCATCGACTAATTCTGGCATCTGCAGAGTTCCTGGAATCAGTCTGCAGCACACACAGAGGGACAGCTGTATACAGAAGCCTGCCAATGTCACTGTATGTTTGCAGGTGTATAGAGAAAAGTCCCCAAGAATATCCTGTCAAAGATCAGAGAGAGGAATCTAACTTTGCATATTAGACATTTCCATATACTTGACTTTACAAAAATGAGCATGTATTAATTTGGGGACTTTTCAAGAGGCCAGTACATTTAAAATGGGAGTGAAAGGTGAGGAGCTAGGACAGGTTAGCATTTGTAGGAGAAGCTTACCTGGAATGGGTGGAGAGAGGAGACTCTTCTGCTCTGTATGTTTGAAAAGGCTCCTGCTTGCTTCTTCCCTGCCCTGAAGGAAGGGCCTCACTTTCTCTGTGTGTGTTAAACCACACATATGATATATGAATAAATACAAGTCCAGATTAGTCCCAAAGGTGTGCAGTGCACAGGGAGCCTCCTTCCCCTCCACTTTCAGCCGTGCCTGCTGTTCCAGGCTTCTCAGGGCGCATGCAACCTTTCTGTATTCGTGCATGCTCACCTCCTAGACGTCCTCTTTGCTGACAAGAGTGAGGAGCCTTGGCATTTGTATGGTAACTGAGTAATCTGCTTCAGGTGGACAGCTACAGGAAAGCCACAGAGACTTAAGCATGTCTTTTATCCTATGCTGCTTGCACACATCTGGTTCTACACCTTGCATTTTTTAACTTAACAGGACATCTTGGAAGTATTCCACATTAGGGCAGATGATCTTACTGTACGACTACCTAGCCCTTCTTTTAAGGATGGCCTATAATTTATTGTGCTGATCTCCTCTTTTGTTGGGCATTCATATCGTTTATGAGATGTAGCCTATAGCTGGCTTTAGGTCCGTGTGTGCGTTTCTGTTCTCCACCGCCCTGACTCACAGTGCATGCCCTGTTGTGGTCTCCAAGTGTTGCTCTGCTGCTTTTCTACGAAAGCCAGGTTTCTTCTCCTGATTGGTAGCTCTGAAGGCAGCTGCAGGGGACTTTGCATTTCAGTAGGTGCAACCCTTCTGGGTTTCAAGCCGGTCTCAGTGTTTCATTCAAAGGTGTTACTGGCCTGCGTAACCATGGAGTGACTTCACGTATGCCTAAATCTAGAGCTCAGACTGTTCAGTTCAGTGAGCCATGTCTTCAACTCTGGTTTCTTTTGGGTCAGCTTCACTTGTGGCAGATTCTGTTCAGGTATTGCTAGTTGGGCATTCAGCAGAATCCCAGGCTACTCTTGTTGTTTTCGGGAGAAGCACTCCTTGCCAGTGCATCTGGAGAGAGCCTGAATGGGCTTTGCCACCTTCTCCACGTGGCCTACCTGGTGCCCCCAACCTTGCTTTCTAGCTCTCAGCCTTTCTAGGGTGATCCTAGGTTGCTAGTTCTTAGCCTTCAGGTGTTGGTGACAAGACCCTGGGGAATCTGCTGAATCTGATGGTGTCTCCCTCCACAGATGAGGGCTCTTACACCCTTAGCTGCAGCCCAGGCTGTCTACAGTGCCTCTTCCCCTAACCCTGCCATGTGTGTTCTAATTCGAAGGGCAGTGGACTTTAGACCTGGGCTTGTACTGAACTGTGTGGGCTTTGGCTCTTAAATTTCCTGACATGTAAAATGGAGAGCAGAGTACCCTTTTGGAATAACTTGAGATTAAATAAAATGATGCACAGAGCCACTTAAGGCTTAGCCTGTGATAGTGCTCAGTGAACATGCTTAGTGGCCCAGTAAGGCCACTGGAGCTCCTGTGTGTCCCAGGAGATTTCTATTCAACCTGAGAGTTACCATCTCTTCAGGGCCTCAGTAAGGGGGTAGTTTGCTGTTTGATGGGTAGAGAGGTTCAGAGAGATTCCTGCATTGTTAACTCAGGGCTGCCCCTGGGTTAAATCTTCCCTATTTACAGATGGGAAAATAAAGTCCTGAGCAGACTTCAGTGGATTTTCCTGGTATCCTGGAGTTCATTTTAGATGTGAGTGTTTTTATACTCTAATTTGGACATCCCTCATGTATTTTATAAACTGGACTGCTACCCTGGCCATGGACCATAGATCTGGCTCACCTGAGCACTGTGGCCACTTGCAGGAGTGCTCTGATCTTAACTGAGTCCCTCCCGACCCGTGAGCCCAGCTGTGGCTCTGCCGCCTGCCTGGCTGGACCCCAGGGCCTGGTGGTGGGTATTGTTCTGGTGGAAATGTGAGCTGGAGCTTTGCTTTGAGTATATTAAGACACAAAGTCCCTGTGGTTAACAGCAAATTAATCACTGTGCTAAGGAGGGACCGTCTTCGGTAGACATTACTTCATGAGCTTGTCATAACGTCTACCCCTGCTGTATTTCACCCTCCAAGATTTTGACTTTCAGAAAAGGAACTGCAGATAGAGTTACCATGTTATACAGAAATATTTTTCCTGGGCAGAAGATTACTTTATGGTGAGAGGCAGTTATTTCAGGAGACAAGCAAAAGGCCCTTTATTCTCATGTTCTGTGGGAGGAAAATGTTATGCTAGAAGCCTGCTTCTTGGACCAGTTCTTCACAAAGCTAGGCTGCATTTCTAGAGTTAGGAATGGATACCATGAGATGGCTCAGGGAGGCCCCAAAGCCCCGCAAAATGCACTACCTTCTCTTAGCTGTGCTTCGGGTCTTGGAGATAGTTCTGCAGGTAGCAGGAAAACTCAGGGAAAAGAAGCAGGAGAAAGGGTAGAGCAGAGAAGGGTGGGATCAGAGCCAGGATCTCACCTGAGGAGGCGTGGCTGGGAGGGCTAGAAACTAGGAGCTGGGTATGCCAGTGGGAAGGCCCCAGGATAGAGAGCTAGAAGTCTGAGTCGGTGCCAATTACACCTCTTCTGTCCATGTGCTTCTTCTTTTTGTAAATTGAGGACACCAGCACTATTCACATTGTATCCTCCATTCCAACCCCTTTCTTGGTTGCTCCATCTGGGGATGCCCAGGGTATTGCTTGGGGGCAGGCAGTGGTCCTCCCTCAGCCCCACTGCTGAAGCAGTCACTGCTTGGGCTTTGGAGTACAGAGGGCCTGTGCAATGGGACATTTGCAGCCTGGGCCATCCTCGCAGTTTGCGGGCTGCATTCCTTGAACTGCAGTTAGTGCGGAACGGAAGGGACTGTTCTGTCCCGGAAATGGAGGGGTGGGTGTCCACTTGGTTGTGCTTGGGAGGATGGGTTTGACCTTTTCAGATCAGGACTCCTCGCTCCCCTCCCCCGATGCGGAAGAGGGACTTCTGCCAACAGTTTTGTTTGTGTCTGGAGCAGCCTCATGCCTGATAAGGATGCGGCCTCAGTGCGCCCTTCTTGTGGCTGACCATAATCCCTTTTAAGTTGGGCGGTTGGGAGGGTTGATTTATTTCCTTCTCCTCCCCCCCTCCCTGTCATTATTTAGAATGTGAGGGAGAGTTTATCTTGTTCTCTAGGGGATCTATCATTTTGGCTCTCGAGTAGCATCCAAGTTTACAGAATGGAGTCTGGTGCCCGGAACCTTCTTTTAAATATTTTGGGAAGTTGGATTCTGATGGCATTGTGGCCCACAGGGTGGGCAGTGGGTGCTTTTCTATGTCTTATGATATTGAACCTGGGTCTGCCTCCTGCAGTGTCTGTGCATAGGCTTTGTGTTATGTGTGTTTCTGCCCAGAATTCCTATCTCTTTTCCTGGTCCTGGCTCTGAGGAATCTCTGTGCTATTATGTCCGCGGGCATCGCCTATTGCTTCCCTACTTCCTGCAGATTGCCCACTGCCCACCTCATCCGGGAACCCTGCTTCCTCCTTCCTGCTCCAAATGTTCACTCCCTGAGCCTTCCGCCTTTGCTCAGGCCACCCTCCTTGTTCCTGAATGCGCTCCCATTGCTGAACTGGCATCTTCTTTGTTCCCTCTTGGGCTGACCAAGACAAATTGGTGGGCCCTGGGCAGGATCTAGGCTCCTTCAGGTCTCAGCGTTCTCTTCCGTTAAATGGAATAGTAACAAAAAAATCCTACACTCAGAGCAAGTAGGAAGATTAAAAGGCAGTGGTGGTGGTATCAGGTAGTTCCTGTAGAAATGGCTTGACAATCAAAAGTATCCCAGGTCCTTCTTGCATTCAACAAAGAGCTGGTCAAGCGAAGCCAAAAACAGTGCCAAAAGTTTATTTGAAAAGTGGGGGTAAATGGATATGGAAGGGGCCAGTATGGAGATAATGCTGAGCAGTGCATGAACTTAAGATTCTTAAAGTCACACAATTCACCAAAGGTGTTACCGGCTAGCTCTTCTCCTGGGGAGAGAGGACTCAGGGCTGGCTGGGGTCCATGGCCCTTCACGGGGCCTGCAGGCTTGGCATACACGCAGCTCTTAGGTTGATGATGGGGGTCCTCACACAGCTCATGCCTGGTTGTGTGAGCGGCACGGAGAGGAGGTCTTAAGACTGTGGAACAGGGACTCCGCCAATGCCAAAGCCACCAGGTACACCCAGCCTGGTTCCAAAGGCTGTGGGCAGTTGACTGTCCCCATCCCAGGACTCTGGAGATCCCTCTTGATTGCCTCTGCCTGCAGAAGGCAGAGCCCGGCCTCAGTGTCTCTAGCCTGGTTAGAACAGGGAACCCGTCTTTGTTTGCGTCTTTGTTTGTGGTACTAGGGATAAAACACAGACATGGCCTGGCTAAGTCACCCAAGCTGGGTTTGCACTTGTGATCCTCCTGGCTCAGACCCCTAGAGTGCTGGGGAATCAGGGATGACACTGAAGGCCACATCTTCAGTTCTCCAGGCAGGCTGAAGTCACCAGCACTTTCCAAAGTCTTAAGAAAGACCTTTGGTCCCCCTCCCGCCATGTGGTGCAGCCACCAGGCAGCCATCCTTCCCCTCCAGTGTTCCTGGCTTTCCCTTTGAAGGCAGCCCCAGCTCAGCTCAGCCGGGCCCTGATGAGTGCTCAGTGGCACAGCCAGGATGGCCTGCGCCAGCACGGTGAAGGCCACTGTCAGCAAGCAGGTTGCAGTGTGGGGACCTCCGGTGCCTTGCACATCATTGCAGTGGTTGGACTGGCAGGTACTGCACTATCCCACATCTTCTGCCACCCTCAGAACGAAGTCATGCAAGGATGTCACAGCCATCCCATAGCATGTCTCCCTCTGTGTGCACTGAGGCCCCAGTTACCATGGTTGCTCTGTGAACTCTGGAAGTGGAGTCCTTCCCTAGGCTGCCTCCAAAGGCCATGCACCTTCCATAGAACATGGGCTCCGCACAGCCTGCTCCTTGGGAGCCGGGTACTGAGAGCAGAACTTCCCAGGCTTTCTCCACCTCCCAGGACACTATGCGCCTGGCCTTCTACTTCCATTTCACAGATGGAACAGAGGCACCGAGGGGAGAAGTGGGTGGGAGAGGGTGGGCTGAGTGGTGGACACCAGTAGCATCTTTGAGTCCAGTCACTGGGTTCCTAGCAACTCTTCCTAAATGGCCATTTGTGTATCAGGAAAGTTGGGGACATCGGGGACATAACTACCCTGGGCTCTGTCTGGTGACTCTGGGTCACAAGTGTCTGACACCTTGGAAGGAAATAGGTTAGGCCTGCTTTGGCTACAGAGGCTGACAGGGAAGGTGGCCACTCTGAGAAACAGTGGGGTGTTGTCACCACCAGGTCAGGACTATATGTATCCAGGTAGAGCCTCCATACCCGTGCATATATAGGTGTGTACATAAAATGTGTGTATACACATACAGATCTCAAAATTTTATCAGTGTCTTTTCAAGTAGACATCCTTACTCCCATTCTACAGATGATAAAACTGAGGCTCTGCTTGGTAGCGTGCCTTCGAACAGGTCATACAGGTGTCCAGAGACAGAACTTGATGTTAAAGTGGAACTGGGGATTGCTTGTACACATTGTGCCCCTGTACTGCTTCCTTAGGGGCTTGGTTTTACTCAGCCTCCGCACCTGTTAGATGGGTACATTTCCCTTGCCTTGCCCAGGCTGCTGTACAGCACTAGACCCTGCAAACTGGGATTGGAAGCTGCTGTGTGTGAGTCACCCTCCCGGCCCAGGGCGATTGCCACAAAATCACGGCTTGGGCTGAGGTGTCCTGGGAGGGCCTCCTTGGTTTGTTGACCTTTCCAAGGGATGCTGGACCTCTCTGGTGCCCTGGCTGTGTAGACACAGCCATCTTCCCCCCAGGGACTAAATTTAGGATTCCTTGGGGCCCTGCTGGACCTTGTCTTGTTTTTGGAAAGTCTCCATTTTGCTCCTCCTGCTGTTGGTGGCTGGAGCCTAGCCCCAGCCCCAGCCCAGGGACAATCCTGCCTGGTCTCACTCCTGCTCACTCTGGCCTGAATTGATCTTGTTGGAGTTAATTAGCAGCTGGCCTCGAGGGCCTGGCCTCTAACAGGCAGAGGAGCTGCACTCGGGGTGTGCCAGGAGCCAGGGGGTCCCTCCCCTCCTCACTGCCTCACTGCCGTCTAGAGCTGAGGCCCGCTGAGGGAGGTGCTGGGGTTTTCTTTGGCACTTGGTGAGTAAATGGCTCTGTCTCTCCTTTCTTCTGAGCCCTGTAAAAATAAGAAGTTAAAAGACCCTAAAGTTTGAACAGTAAAACCAAATACATGAAACCAAGCTGTTTCCATGTGGGGGCCACGGACTGTGAACACTCAAGTTTGAAACTTCCTCTCCTCGGAATTTCTGGAAGCCTTGGAAACTTTTTCCTTTTCCCTTTAAACATCAGAATTGGCTCAGGGCATTCTTTAAAAGCATAACCCTGGTGCTTCTCACAGCTTGATTTAATACAGCTTGAATACAATAGTAACTTCTGAACCCAGCGTTCTTCAGAGAGAGCTGCAGAGTTGTTTCATGACACCAGTAAGTGGGGGTGCGTGTGTGCGTTTCTCCTTTAGCCAAGAAGTATATTCTAAGATTTATTAGATTCTTCCCTGCCCTCCCCCTAGTAACCCAGATTCTTGCCTGAAGGAGAGGAAAGGAAAGTTGCTCCGAATGAGTCCTTTAGCAGGGGCCTGGAAGGTAGGAAGAGTGGGTTTCTGAGAGGGGGAGGTTGGTGCCAAGTCTTTGGTACTGGAGGCCACCTGATTTGGTGGTGGTGGTCGAGGTATTCTCAAGGGCTTGCTGTAAATTCCAGCCCAGTCCTGGCTGCAGGAACATCGGAAGGAGGGGGACTGTATTTTGAGGGAGAAGGAAGGAAAGGAGAGGTGGGTACCTTCAAAAGGACTGTATTCCTACCTCCTGGGATGGGCTTGTCAGCTCAGAGTGCTGGGAGAAGGCATTGGGCAGGTGATGATGGGGCAGCATGGCCCACAAGAATTTCGTTGTCAGAATTTTAAAATGGGGACATTATATGTAAAAATCCAGGTTTGAGAAAATGGAAGATCTACGAGCAAGGAGGGTTGTGTTTTGGTGTGGCACCATTTTAAGCTGGGCTTCTAGATGGTAGCATGGCACATAGGCACATTCTTCACGGGCATGACTGGTAGAGAATGCTCCTGGCATCTCGTGAGTAGAGACTAGCAGTGCTCCCCAACATCCCATGATGCATAGGATAAAGAATTATCTGGGCACAGCGTCAACAGTGTTAAGTTTAGTAGGCGAGCACATGGATGGCACCAGGCCTACTGCCTGAGCTCCAGAATATTCTAGAAGATTCCAAGCTCTTGAAATTGGTTATTGGTTTCTTGCCAATCTGTGTGCTGTTTTAAAAAGTTGGGATTATGTATTCATTTTTCCTCCTTCATCTGAGAATCCTACCCAGGCCTTAACAAGCCCTGCACAAATGGGTGCATGTGGCTGGCAGATGTGTGTGTGTGTGTGTGTGTGTGTGTGTGTATGTATGTGTGTGTGTGTGTTGCTTAAGCAAGCTCCAGGACAGAGCCGGGGGAGCAGCCATTCCCACCTTGTGGCCTAATCCAGTGACACAGGACATCTTCCTACTTTATCCCCTCCCTTTCCCCAGGCAACAAGAGTGGAAATATTGGCAATCAGGGCTTCAATATTTATAACCTGTGGCTAGTAAAATTATGCATTCTCAGCCCCATCACTGGGATGGAGTGGTGATTGCTGGGAGTGGGCATGGTCCTGCCTGTCATGACGTCTCCTGTGGTCCTCTGTGCGGACAGCTGGTTTAGAGAGCAAGGTGTGGGATGTGAGCTTGAGCGTATCCAAGGGACCCCGGCAACAGCTGGAGAGTGGGTGCATGTTAGCACGTGACTCCAGCAGAGGGGTACAGGCCTTGGTGGTCTCACTGGACACCCAAGGCTACACTGATGCACAGCTTGACGCCTCACTTTTGGGTGCTACCGTACTGTGTCATTCTGCTTTCATGTTGCCTAGACGCAATACCCAGTACCGACAATTTAAAGCACAGGCTTAAACTTGCTAAGATTTTGTCCATGATTGGGCAGTTTCAAGGTGGAGACATCATGGAAGAAGGGCATGGTGGAGCAAAGCTGCTCAGCTCAGAGAGGCCAGGAGCAAAGCGAGGGAAGTGTGCTGGAGTGGGAAGGGCAAGGGCCTGATGTGAACCCCAACACCACCCTTCCAGGACACACTTAGAAGTGTGCTGCATCAGTCCCTGGGGGCAGATCCCAGTGCAAGTCATATTGCCCTGCCTTTGTCAGGAGAAGGCAAGCCTGCCCTTGACTCAGATGGGGCTGGTGGGAGGATCAGGGGCTTCGGGAAGTGTTCTGCGTCCTCCTCCTGGGTTGCAGCAGGACAAGTCTCTGCATCTTGTGATCTCATACCCTTCCCCGTTGACCAAGGCAGCAGGAAAACCTCTTCAGGGGGTGTTGGGCAGGCAGGTGGCACATGGCCTGGTAAGTAGTGTTTCTTTTCCAAAATGATTCACAAATCATGGTGGTTTTTTGCTTTATTGGTTTGACTAACATGGAAAGAGCCATATTTGTTTAATATGTGCAGCTCCTGTGGAATAAACACCTGTAAAACTATCACCACCGCCAAGGTCATAGGCAGATCCACTGCCCTCCAATGTGGTCTCCTGCCCCTGCTATTGCATTATTAGAGTGAACGGGTGAGTGTGTGACGAGAGTATCTAACATAGACCTGCTCTCTGAGGAAATTTTAAGTGTGTGAGGTGTGATTAAAATACATGCTGTGCTTAAATGAATTTTGTTATAGTAAAAGACAAATTCAAAGTGAAGGGAAATGTTTTGGGGGGAATTAATGGCAGTGTGTATTCCACTGCAATAAATTTTTAAAATTTAAGCACCACTGTATTTTTCTCTGTGTGTGCTTTCCTTTTTTATTTTTATTTTTTCTGTTATAGGGCCTTGCTATGCAGCTCAGAATTGTAGTGATCCTCCTGTCTCAGCCTCCACAGCACTGGGATATGGGATAACGGGTGTGTGCCACCATGCCCGGTTTCAGTGTCTGGCACAGTGTGCCCAGAAACCCGCAACCAGCATGGCACACAGTACTGGGGATCAAACTCAGGACCTTGTGCTTGCCAGGCAGGCACTTAGATCGCCGGGCGACCTCCCCAGCCCATGTCACTGTATATTTCAACCACTCATTACACGCTACCCTAGCTATAGGCGCTAAGTGCTGTAGGTCTCTAAAACACGTTTAGCTTGCACATTGAGATTGTCTGCCCTGTGACCACCAGCTCCCCGTTTCCTCCTTTCCTAACCTCTGACAGTTTCCATTTCACTCAGTTTCTGAGTCCAGCTGTGTTAGATTCTACATCTAAGAGAGATAACACGGTGTTTATCATTCGTGGTCTAGGGAGGCAGAGCTAAGCATGCCGTGCTCTAAGAGGTGAGGGCATTCAGGTGGGCGGCCTGTAGGGGGTGATGGCCAATCCAACAAGGTGAGTTTTTTTCCACACTGCTTTTGCCTTGTGTGGCTTACTTAAGTAAAGATTTGTTTTCTTGGCCCACAGCATTTCTCCTTCTTCCTGGTTCTGTTTTAAGTGAACTAAGCCCAGCTGTACAACTAAACTTTGACATGGCAAAGATCCAACACCTAGAGTTTTGTTTATACTCATGGAAAGTCCCAAACAGGTGTCTTGGCTGGAAGGTGACTCTTACCTCATGATTTAGTGGACTGGACACCTTATAGCTATGGCTTATTCAATGGAGGAGTGGAAATGCATCCCACTTGTTAAAATCTGCAGCCACTAGGCATGCGTGCCATTGTTGCTCACATTCCATTGGTAGGAAGTAATCACATGGCCACACTTGAAGCAAGGGGTGCTGAGGAATGTCCCAGTGATATCCTACCTTGTGGAAGAGGGAGCAGGTGTAGGGAATATGGCTCTGCCATAGCCCCCGTTTGAGTCCTTGTTCCCTTTAAACGTGCCTTGTATATCTGAACTTCCTTTTTGTCCCGGCCTTTGGTACTCAGTGGGTTGTATCTAGTTTTACCTTCCAGAAACATCTTTGTGTGTGTGTGCATGTGTGTGTGTGGTGAATCCAGAGCCTTACATGAAAGATGAGCACTTCACTGATGAGCTACATCACCAGCGCCTTTATTTTATTTTATTTATTTATTTTTTTGAGTCAGGGTCTCATTAAGTTATCTAGGCTGGCTTCAACCTCAGGATGCTCTTGCCTCAGCGTCCCCAGTAGCGGGGGTTACAAGTGCATGCTACCACATCCGGCACATCTACCTTTCTTACCTCCAGGACCAGCATCGTTGCTGGCAGGACCAGTGCGCTGCTGACTTAGGCCAGCGTCTGGTCTGACACTGTCACTATGTGCACTTGGCACTGCTGTCTCTGTTCATCAGGTTCTGGCCCCCCCCCCCATTTCTGAACATGCCCAGGAGTCTTCCTGATGCCCGGGCACCTCCTGGGCAGCAGAACCATCCATGTGTCTCCTGCTCCCTGCTTGGCAACACTTCATCTCATCAGAGGCTTCATTTGTCTCTAGGAATGAAAGTGTCACCACAGTCCCCTGGGGAAGTCACTATGTCCATGAGCCTCATCTTTAAAAGAACATAAATTATGCTGAGACATGGCCCTGGAGTAGAGTGCTTGGGTTCCATCCGTGGCACTGAACACAAACAAATATCCACGCAAAGCCCTGGTACCCATCACAGAGGCCATTCTGAGTGGATGCCCTTCTGTGTTTCAGCCTGCTGTCCCATTCGTCCTCAGGGGTCGCGGCCTTTTTCTATTAGTCTCTCCAGGTGAGTTTTCTGGGTTTTGCTTGTTTCCATTTGAGAATAAGTCGCATTTCTGAAAGGGACTTTGGCAATGCTGTCATGACAGAAGAATGGGCTTCCCAGCCCATGCCAGTCAGTTAGCTGGCACATGCGGTAGAATCAAGCCAGCGAGAGGAGGACCTTGTGCTGGGATGGTGCTTGCAGGAGGGAAGCCTGTGCCTCTGGGAGGCCCCATCGCACTTGGCATCACAGCAGGTATGTGCAGGGGAGGCAGGACACACCCTGAGGGAGTGCAAGGGATAGCATCCGAGCACAAGGCTCCAGCACTGCCGCCCAGTTCTCCCAGGGGTCCCAGGCCATGGACACTTGGGGAACAGCTCTAGTGAGCAGTTACTCTGTTCTGTTTGCTAGAGAGCGAAGTCTGCTGGACTGAATCATGTCTGCAGGAGGTGGGGCTGGCATACCATGGGGATGGAACTGGAGTCCCTGCGGTTGCCTAAACAGGCGCTTTAGACTACTGGGCCATCTCGCTGGCCCCTATTTATTATATTTAGTACAAGGTCTACAGGGTCTCGCTGCTAGATTGGACTTGTAGTTATCCTCCTGTTTATAGCCTCCCAAGTGCTAGTATTACAGGCATACACCACCATGCCCAGTCTCAATCTCTGTCTCAATATGTCCTGGGATTGAACCTCTTCGTTTTTATTCTTAAGGCAATATCGCACTATGTAGTTCAAGCTGCCCTGAGCCAAAGTTTAAAATGTGGGATTTTAGCTGGGCATAGCAGTACATACCTGAAATGCCAACCACTCAGGAAGCTGAGGTAGGAGGGTCATGAGTTCAAGGATAGCCTGGGCAATTTAATAAGACCCTACCTCAACATAAAAGTCCAAGCTATGGCTCGGCAGTAGATTACCCAATACTGCTGAGAAGAAATAAAAGTGGGATTTCCCTTAGAAGCCCAGATTTTAGACTTCTGTTTAAAAACCAGAAAAGCTGGTATCTCTGGCCTTAGCTTAGCCTGAGCTGAACGTTGCTATGTCCACAGATGGTGCCCGTGGCCCCCAAAGTTCCTGTCACATCCACCAACTGTGCCTCTCATTTCTCTTTCCTCTTGCATACCTTTTTCTTACAGGTATGTTTCTTTTTAAGCTTTCTATTTTTCTCATTTAAATATATTGTCCAGGGTTGGGTGGAGGAGAGATACAGAAAGGAGGCTCTATGAAAAGGAAAATGAGAGCTTGTTTTTCATGGAGGCAAAGGATGCTTCCCTTCTTCCTGTGCAAATACTGAATCATGCCACCTTGCTTTGCTCCTGTAAGATGGGAGCTTGTGACGTCTGCCCTGTATTGATGCATTGCTTCCCTGGTATATTCCCTGGTGTATGAGCCTATTAGCTTTGGGAGTGGGGAGAAATTTCAGATAAAAATAAAACTGTAAAATAATGGGATAGAACAGCCACCTGAAGACGTTTCTTTACTGCAGAGCTTCTCAGGGTCTTTGATGCTAATGGGCTGCTGGGCTGATGTGTAGTATGAATCTCAGGTGCAGGCTTCACTGTCATCCAGTGTCCTTCCATTTAGTGAGCAGTCTTCTAAGCCTCTGGCCAGGAGATCCGTGGGACACTGTGCCCTTGCTTTGGGTGCTGTCTCTTGCCCTCACTCAGTGTGTGTCACATGTCCTGTGTGCTCCTGCTGTCATACCACATGCGTCGGGGCCTCCCAAAGACGCAGGCCTTGCCTGTCATAAAGCTTTGTCTTCTGCCAACATTTCACGGAGATGCCAGCTTGCCTTACCAGATGGGATCCTGCCACTCGTTCAGAAGTGACTTGCTTAGGCAGCAAATGCCGGCTGTCTATGGGGAGCTGCCGATTCTGGGCATTCTGGGGCTTCCACAGAGCTGGAGGTTGACTTTTCTGTCCAGGGTGATGTTACACTATTTTGCAGACGCTCCCTGCCATTGCGAGCCTGCAGGGCAGAGGAGAAGGACTTGTGGGGTAGGGGGCAGAATTGCGTGGGGGAGTGCACGCCCTTTATCACTATTGGCCTTTGTTTGCAGAGGGCTGGCTAGTTCGGAAGGCAGGGAGCATGCAGCTCACTGCAGGGAGCAAGGGATTGTGTGTTCAGGCCTAGAGTGTTGCAGGCATTGGTTCTTGGAGGGCATTGGGAAGACTGCCTGTTGCTTTCTCTAAGCTCTACACACTGGAAGGGGTATTTCTTGCCCAGAAATGCATTTGTCTCTTTGCCCAGCCATAGAAGGCTGTCCTGGACCATATGCCAGCCTTCATCTACAGAGCTCCCTGTTCTGATTCTAAAAATGCCCCAGCATATTTGCCTATTCAAGGATGTCTCAACTAATTAGCCCATTAGGGCTGATGGGCCTCAGATTATGATTGGGAGCTGGCGGCTAATTATGTCTTGAATGTGATTTTTAGTGAACCAATTAAGGACTCTCCCAGAGCTGTTCTTCCAAGAGCAGTCCCTTAGGCCTGTGCCTAGGGCCCTAGCCAAGGAGGGAACTGGCTCCACCCCTAGGACTCAAGGAAGTTCAGACCTTGCAGGTAGCTGTTTTCCACACTGAGGTCTTTGCATGTTGTCACCTCACATCTTTAGACATCCCTGCCTGTGTGCAAGGCGGGTCAGAGATTGCTGATATTTTGTGGCCCTTCCACACAGATTCATGCTAAGAAAAAGAAGGGACCCCAGCAGGGACTAGGGGGTCCCAGGCTGCTGCGTTCATCTTGGTGTGTTTCCTGTGAACTGTCTGTGATTCTAGCAAGATCGCACCATGTGCTTACTGGATGCGTCTGTTGCAGACCCATCCTGGCCTGCTGGCCAGTAAGGATCAGAGGATTCAGAAGCCATGCACTGCTGCTCTATTTAAGAATAGGATCAGGCATAGACTGAGTGGGCCATGGTAGGAGATCACTGGTGGTGGTGGTGGTGGTGGTGGTGGTGGTAGTGGTGGGTTAAATGGCTGCTTTTCTCTCCCATTAAGAGGTGGAGTTTATTTTCCTACTTTGAATTTGGGCAGATGGGACCGCTTTAACTAATAGGAGGCAGCAGAAGGGATACCTGCAAAGGGCTGGCTGCTTCCGCTGTTTTGCTGTTGAGACCCTAAGCTGCCACCTTGCTGGAGAAACCATAGGCAGGGGTCCTGTGGAAAGGATGGGGCTCAGAGACCAAATACAGCAAGAGAGAGAGCCGGGGAACCCTGATAGTCCAGCTGTCGCTTCCAGGCTGCCGGGCACTGAGCAGACCATTCTGGGTGTTCTAGCCCCACTGAGCTCCTGATGGTGGCAGTCCTGGCCTTTATCTGTGACCACACAGGACTCATATGTGACCAGCTGGTCCAAAGCATCATAAGAGATAGTAAAGTGACGGTTTGGGGCATTGAAATCAGGCAGTGCTTAGTTACATAATAGTAAATAAGCAACAGAGAAGCAGGCTGATCTTAGGTTGGCATGGAAGACAGATCCCCATCCCCTGGTAGTGTACAGCACTGCCTCGTAAGTCTGTAAGAAAGCACAAGGGTAATGAATGGCCCCACTGAAGGGACACCATGCTCAGGTGTGACAGAACAAACAGGTCTATAACTACAATGTGACTATATCCTTTTCAGCTAAAGCCCACAGGTCTAGGGTTCAAATCCTGATTTCAACTCAAGAACTCAATGGCCATCCTTCATTTAAAGCAAACCTTTCAGTTTAAATGGGTTGAGCATCCCTGATTCAGAAACCTAAAATCCAGAATATTCTCAAATCTGAATCTTTCTGAGCGCTAAGGTGATGCCACAAGTGGAAAATTGCATATCTGGCCTCTTTTACAGGTCACGGTGAAAACAGAGGTGCACTAAAAATATTACATAAAGTTACTTTTAGGTTAAACATGCACAGTGTATGTGAAAAATAAATGGATCTTGTCCCCCTGTTAAGGTAGTTCACATTCTAAAATATGAATATTTCCCAAATCTCAAACAGTCTGATTCCAAGCATTTCAGATAAAGGATACTCACCCTGTAGTAATTGTTTACCTTGTTACGTTCCAGGAAGTTCTTTTCCTATGTCAAAAGAGAATGGCCATGCTAGTTGTTGTATTAGTTAACTGTTGCTACACAACAAGCCATGCTAGACTTAGTAACATAAAGCAACCATTTGCTATTCCTTACCTATCTGGACTGATTAGAGTATTGTTACTGATGTGCACTGACCTAATAGGATTGACATGAGCTAATCTAGGCTGTCTCAGGTTGGTATGGGCTGTGCTATGCTGTATTGATCTGAGTTGAGCTATCTGTATTGTTCTGAACTGGTCTTGGCTGATCTGGGCCGATCTGGGCTGGGCTTATCTGGGTTGGGTGACTACTTCTGAGCACAGTTGACAGCTTGGCTGGTGACCATCTGGTCTAGAATAGAACTGGGCCAGGCTGGCCTGCTCTACTTCAGGTACAGTTCTCATTGCTCCTGCAGGCAGTCCCAGACATTTCTTATTACCGTGACAGACTCACAGTGGAAGTCCGGAGTGCATACCAAGTCTTATAGCACGCTTCTCCTTTACTGTCCCACTGACCAGCGTGAGGTATGGGGCAAAGCCCAGATTCAACCTGGGCTGTCACCAGCGAGGCTGTGGATTCCAGGAGGTGTGGACACACTGGGGCCAGCAGTGCACTCAGCCCGCTGCAGTCACGTGGAGAGGTCTTTCCCTGCTCACCGGCCCTGGAGATGGCAGATTCCTAATATTTGCTGCTTTCTAAATGTATAACCTTTTTTGGACATTACTTGCCCTGTATTTCAGTTTTCTTATCTAAAAAGTAGGTATAATAATAGAATGGGTATGTCAAAGGTTTAATAAGAGGACAAATGTCATGTATGTCCCTCAGTGCCTGGCACAGAGTAACCCTTGGTAAATAGTAGGTATTGTTAAAATGTTAGCCATCTTCTAAGTCACCCTAGGTCATGGGCACATGGGTCATTGGTAGCTACAGGAGCTGTTTGGTTTCTTAGGGCTCTGTGGATAAGCAAGAGTTTGTGTCCTTAAGGTGGCCACTGCTGAGCCCTCTGTCTGTGAGTGGGGGCAGCAGTGCCTGCCAGTGTGCCCTCTCCCTCACATAGCCCCTCAGTATCTTTGTGGCTGAGACTCTGGCTGTTCTGTGTGTACGACACTGAGTCCCAAGTTTCCAGGTATGAGTCTGGGTACACAGGTTTCAAAATGTGTCCCTTGATGAAATCAGAAGGTCTCTGAGGATAGGGGGTTTGGTGATAGTGTGGCCGAGAAGACTGATGATCACATTCAAATTTTGACTGTGTGGTGTCTGCCACCATTCAGGCTCTGGAGGACCAAGAAGGGTCACTAAAGGGACCCAGTGTACAGACCAGAGATGCTGTTAGTTCCAGGCTTGTCTCAGGATCTTGGTGAAGGCAGGAGAAGGTGCTCCAACAGCTGGATTCCCTCAGCCTCACAAAGACTTGATCCCCACTGGCCAAGGAATTCTGGCCTGAGTCAGAGATGAGGCCGGTTTGGAAGTACATCCCGGGCCCTGGAAACATGGAGCACCCTGGGCGGCAGGCCCAACTGGAGACTTGGGGCTGGAATGCCGGGAATGGAAAGCTGGCCTGACTTCTAAGGCCTGTGGAGCCGGCAGTGTGGAGGCCTTGTGGCCTCCAAGGTCCAGCGGCCTAGCCCTTGCCTAGGCAGGCCCCATGCTGTGCTGCCCCTCAGCCTGCTGTGTCACTCCCAGCCTGTACCTCAGCTCGGACCAGGATGTGGGCCTCTGTGCCAATTTTTTTTTTCTTTCTAATTAGAATTTGGAAATAGTAGTGAAAATAATAGCAGTAGGAACAATGGTAGTAACAGCTGCTACTGAACAAGATTCCGTGTGTCATAGGCACTTCCTGTGTGTCGTTTTGTTGAGCCTTCGCTCTATTTAACAAACCTGCTCTGTGAACTGACCCTTCTGTGGGACAAACATGGTTTTGTCCGCTTCTGCTCTTCCTGTCACGGCAGGCGCAGTGCTTGTGTGGGGCTGAGGTCTGTGTAGGGCATGCTTCATGGGAGGGCCTCTGTTAGGGAGGAACTCAGGTGGAGGGTGTTTTGGGACCATGGATCTGGGCCTCAGCTCAGGCCTGGGCCTGGATAATTCCCTAGGTTTTGCTGCCTCCTGCCAGGCCTGTGTCTCTGCAAGAATTTCCCGCCCTTTGACAATGTACAAGACAGGGTTTTCAGTTGTCACCTTGTTCTTCTGTGAGCAGACTGAACTGCGCACTTCCTTGAAGATGCTGGCTGTGGGGTCTGGCTAGACAAAGGGTGTGAGGGGCTGTATATCCAGCCCTTTGAAAACAGCTGGGCCACAGGCATGTCTTATTTTGGGGGTGGGGATAGCTTCCTATCTGTCCCAGCGTGGGGGCAATTAGCTTAGCCTTTTTCCAAGGCCCACCTGCGCCCAATATCTAGGAGCCAGGATAAGTGCCCAGCTTGGGCTGGAGAGTTAAGAATATGTTCATTGTCCATTCAAATTTGGACCACAGAGGCTTCTCCAGGCTGTTGTTCTCTCCAAGGAGTGGAAGCAGGCACAGTGACCTCCTGGTCTTCCCAGTCGATATAGACAGGATCTCCCTGGGCTTTGGATTAGAGAAGAAGATCCCACCCCCACAAGACTAACTTTATAAAATACAAATGCCTTGAATACCTCTCATGCCAGGGAGCTCACTGCTTGCGTGGTCTCTTCCTTTGTTGGATGGCTCCACCTGCCTGAAGTCCTGCTATTGGTCCTTCTCTGCCTTCAAGAAACACCCAGAATTGGCCATCTCCCTTGCTGGGGCATCATTCGTTCTCTGTGGGAAGGCAGCGGGCTGGCTTTTCCATTGTCTTTCTCAGATCAGCCAGGTCCTCAGCTGCCCTTCGTGGTGCCACTGCCTCACTACTGTGCTACCAGCTGGGCCACTCTGAAGCTGTGCACCCTGGAGTAAGTTACTTAGCCTTTCTGAACCTTTGTTTCATTGTTTAATAGGAATAACCATATTCCTAATTCAGACTTCTTATGAATATCAAATATGTTAATATATGCAAATATTATGATAAGGCTTGGTATATGTTAAGTATGTCAGGATCAGCTCTAGTTGTAGTTATCCTCTGGTCATCTTTAGACCAAGTCTTCTCAAACTTGAATGTGCATATGACTTGTGGTGATACTCTGATTTGGTATGTCAGAAGGAACCTTGAGACTATTTCTTATCATTTTCAAAACTGTGTCATGACTCCTTGGCCAGATAAATTGCTCTATATCAATGTCTTTCTTTCAGTATGAAATTTTATTTTCCAGCCATAGTCTATCCTATTCCAGAGGTCATGGAATGATCACTTCCCATAACATAGATATAATGCTATTATTATTGCAGCCATGCACTATACTGCTTAGGGGGAGCAATCGTCTTTAGGCTATTAAGATAGTTTTTGTCCTGTTGATTCAGAGTTTCAAGCAGTCATATATGGGCAAGTTGTTTACCTTGATGGGTCTACGGGAACATGAGGGTCTGTGGGGAGAGATACTTTACCTCTGAGTCCCTCTGCTTCTGGCCCTGGGGTGCGTCATTTGACTAAGCATGGAATCCTAGGGGGCCCGGCTGTGCTGGTGGACAGCGTGAGCCAAGCAGGTATTCAGGGGGCATTTTACTTGGAAGGAAAACCAGTACTGTTTTGTGCTTTAGTCATTCACTTTAATCTCCGAGAAGGATGCATATTCCTTAGAGATGTAGGTGCTAATGCTAAGCCAGGGTCCTATAAGCTGGAGACAGAACACACGTTTGAACAGCATAGCAGATGCCTTAGCATCAGGCACCATTGTCACCAGCTTGGTGCGGCACCTGCAGTCACACCTGGCCTGGAACTGTGGATTTGCAGCCATGGCCCTTGCCTGCTATTTCTTCCTCTCTGCTTCTGCCCACTGGGTGGTTCCACATTGTGTTTGGAGCACAGTGTTGCACCCATATGGCTGGGCTTGGGGTCCCAAGGCTGCCACTTCTGAGCCCGTGGGTCAGGTTTCTTAACCTCTCCTTGCCTCAGTTTCCCCTTCAGTGGAATATGGAAAATAGTGCTGTCTACCATATGGTCACCGAGGGTGGAATGAGCTCACCAACACTGAGTGCGTAGCATGGTGTCATGCCCTGGTTGGTGTGACAGGTAGGTTGGTGCTCTCCTGTTTGTGGTGATTTCACTGCACCTGCAGGGCACCTGCTATCACCCGAGACCCTGGCCTCACGGCGTCTTGTGTGGTGATACGCAGATTCTCAGTGGACCTTGGACCTGGCTGCTTCTCCCACATGACTTTGAAGTGCAGACTCTGCTCTGAGACGCAGGTCCCCACCTCTTGTTGTCGCTACAGGGCTGGGATCATGTCCACAGTTTCTTGGATCTTGGGCCCTGTCCCCCAATCCTTTATTTTTTTAAATTAATTTTATTGAGACATTTGAGCTATACGTAATGATAGCATTCATCACAGGGAATTTGTGCCTGGACACGACATGTCAAGTTTCTTTTTTTTTTTTTTCTCCTTTCCCTCACCTTCCTTCAACCTCTTTTCCACTCTTGAGTAACTTTTTGATTTGTTTCCATCTTTTTGTATTCTCTTTTTTCCTTTCCTGTTCCTTCCTTCCTCCCTCCCTAGTTCCCTTCCCATTGGGTCATTTTCTTCCTATTTTACAATATCTATTATATGTACTAGTTCTTACTTACACTTTTGGTTGCTCATGCCAGAGAAACCATGTGTGTCTAGTTCATTTCACTTAAGCAGATGGCCTCAGTGTGCGCCCATTTACTAGAAATGTCTCACAAGTTTATCCTTCTTTATGCAGAGTAGTGCTCAGTTCATTAAAAAGAAGCCCCATCTTCTTTGTTGTTCATTGGTTGAAGGACATTTAGGCTCTTTCCTAGATTTAATTGTTACCAACTGCTGCTATAAACATGGATGTGCATATATCACTGTGGTATAAGGTTTTTAATTTTGGGGGCAATATACCAAGAGGAGGAATCACTGGGTCCAGTGGAATCTCTAGCTTTAAGTTTTTGAGGAAGCCTCACACTGGTTTCCACAGTGGTTTCACCCGTCTAAACTCCCACCAACCGTGGGGAAGGGTTCCTTTCTCCCCCGCCCCCCAGCCTCATCAGCATTTGCTATTGGTTGAGTTCCTGAGAATAGTCTTTCTTTCTGGGGTGAGATAGAGTCTTAGGGCTGCTTTAATTTGCATTTCTGAATGGCCAGTGATATTAAACATTTTTCATATATTTACTTGCCATTTCTATTTTTTCATCTGAGAACCTTCCCCCACTTTACACTACAATAGTTCAGACATAAACAGAAGTAGAGAATATGGAACTGAATTTCCCCATATCAGCCACTCAGATACAACAGCCAGCCAGCTTTCTTGACCTCTTTCTTAGCACTAAACTTCACTTGTGGCCTGACTGCACTGTGGAAGCCCTGCCTTCCTGCTGGGCTGCCTTTGGTTTCCTGAGTGCTGCCCAGCACAGCCCTTTGTGCCCAGCACTGGCAGCCCTTGCTAATGCTCCGTCAGGGCACTAAGACAGGTCTGCGCCTTGCTAGTTCTGCCCTGTGGTTGGGAGGCCACCAGGGGCTGTGTCTCAGGTAGCTGGAGTGTGGGCTACCTCAGACACACACAGGCCCTCAGGAGTCCTGCCTTGGCCCTAGGTTTCCCCTTGGGACTATAGGTGACCTCTCCTCCCAGCACAGCCTTCCTGGTTCAGAAGAGGCCCAGCCTTTTCCAGGGCTCCTCTCTCCCTGTGTTGATCCCTCTGCACTGTGATAGGCAGCGTGAGGATGTATCAGTGTGATCTCAGAAGCCTGGAGAGAGGCAGAAATAGCCGCATCTGCTCATCCTCTCCCAAATGCGAAAGCCGGTGAGTGCTGGTGATGCTCTGCATTGGGCATCCTTTCTCTGTGCTCATCTTTTTATATTACAGGAGCATCCCGGTGTGCTTTGTAGACCCCTTTATCTATTTGTTTTAATAAGCATGCATATACCGCTTCCAGGAGCCAGCTACTCACTGTTGGAAGCACTCTACCACTGTCATTAAATTCACTCATCACAGCAATTCCACAAGGCAGTTCCCATATTCCATGATACAGAGGAGGAAGCTGAGGCCCAGAGAAGTTCATTGTCTTGCCCAGAACCACACAGCAAGTGGTACAGCCAGGCTTCCAGGCCCAGGCAGTCTGGGACACAACTGGGACCCGGTGCTCTTGCAGCTGCCTGCTCCTCATGGGTGCATGGTCATTAGGACTCCACCCATTGTATAAGTGATCCATAGTTACTATTTTTTTGAGGTGTGAATTGTGAGGCAGAAACTGCTGGGATCTTTTCTGGGCTGTGCCATGCAGCTCTATTGTGGCCATTCATTCCATGCAGGGATGAAATGAACATCCCTAGTCTGAAACTTGGTGAGCCTTCATGCGCTGCCACATATGAAAAATTGCACACCGTAAACTTGTGACCCACAAAATTGCTAAAACTATTGTATCAGGTTACCCTCAGGCTATGTGAGAAAGGTGTGTGTGAAGCCTAAATGGATTTCCTGTTGGCATGTGGCCCCATCCCCAGGTTGTCTCATTGGTGTATACAAATATTCCCAAATCTGAAAAGGCCCAAGCTCCGAAGCACACCTGGGGGTTTGGGTGAGAGGCCATCTGCCCTTGGCCTTGCTGCTTCTCCCTCTAGGCTGCTCTGCCTGCCACACCAGAAGCTCCTGGCACTGGGGCTCGGGGTCGCTGCATTGGGTGCTGTGCCCACTCAGAGTCTGGTACAGGGAAGCATTCCATACCTCGCATTTTGTTCCTTCTCCTCCAAGTCCTTTTGCCTTCTCAGACACAGTCCTGAGGACTCCTTAGTGACTTTGTGAGTGGGTGGTGCCCCTGCTGGGTGGCTAAAGACAGGAGGATGGATAGAAATTAGGATGTGACTGGCCTGGCCCTATTGTGAGCCATGGAACATGGATGACTGTGGCAGGAAAGTCTTTGGAGATGGCCCTTTGCCTTGCCTCCTCCTTCTGTACAGTTAGGGAAACTGAGGCAGAGCCCCCATCTCTCTGGCACTTTTTCCCACCATCAGTCCTTATCCCCTAGCAAGTAGGATAGGACTCCAGGGTGTCCTGAGTTGGCAGCTGAGGGAGCCATAGAGGGTTACAGAGCAGAAGTGGGATCTTGTGGACGTAGAGAACTGTGTCCACCTGTGTATGAGCCAGGGGTCTGACCTCAGGCTGTGGGCCTCGCCAGGCCAAGGAGTCAGGCCGGAAGCTGTGGGGGAGGCAGGAGAGCTGTGTGGGTGGGGCCATACCATGCAGGGAGACGCTGTCTGCTCAGGACTGGGATGGCCTGGCTGTGGGTGGGCTGTGGTGTGGCTTTGGTCTCTGTGTGGAGGGCCCAATGCACCTGCCCATTTGCATTCTGGGTAGGGAATTGGCTGCCACCAAGGCCTGAGCTGGCTGAAGCCAAGGGAGACGCCAGGCTGTGTTTTGAGCGCCAGCCAGGGCTGGAGGCTGGAATAGGCGCCCGGCCCAGGTCCAGTCTCTGCTGGCCTCAGATCAGTGAAAGCTGTCAAGAGGCCAGTGCCTTGCCGCCATCAATGCCTGGGGCTGCTGGGTGAGAGAGGGCCTCCAGAGGCCGCTGTCCCCAGAGCTGTGGCGCTGAGAACATTAGCAGCATGTCCCAAGCTTACCGGAAGGGAGTCGTGTGCTGCTGGTGTCCTCCCTGTTCTGTGACTTCTAGTCCCAAGGTCCTTGCTTCACATTTTGATCTGGAGGCTTTTGTCTACATACAGCTGCCATGGAAACTCAGGAATGAGGGGAAGGGTTGTTTGCTGCCCTTTTCCACCTCCTCTTGCTGTATGGACTTGAACCATGGAGAAAGCATACAGACCCTGTTATCACCAAGACCAGCCACGTTAAAGACTGATCATCCACAAAGCATGGGGGACTTCCAGGGGGGGAAAGAGTAGGGACCATGCTGCTCTGAGAGGGAACACTGGAGTTGAAGCTGGAGAATGTGTTGGGAGGTGGCTGAAAGAAAAGAGTGAGCAGAGCTGGGCAGAAAGCGGTGACTGGAGGAGATGGCCAACAGGATGACGACCTAGGAAGGATGGGAAAACCAAGGCCAGCGGTAGAGATGTGTCCCTAACAACAGCCACTCTTGTGTTGGCCTGGCTAATGCACACCCTGTGCTCTTGTGTGTGTCCTGGCCTGGGCAGTAATGTTTGCTGGGCACTGCCATGGTTTGAGTGAGTGTAAAGGCCCCTATGTTGAGGTTGGTCCCCAAGTGTCCTGTTGGGAGGAGGGTAGCCTACATGGGGTGGAACCTCATGGGAGAGCCTTAGGTCACAGTGCATGTGTCTTCCATGGAGACTGGGGGCAGGGGGCTCTAGACCTTCCTTGTTCACTGTGCTCCTGGGCTGTGAGATGACCCATGTGCTACACCGCGTGCTCCCTCCTTTGCGATGGCTAGATGTAGCACCCTCCCCGAGGCCTGAAAGCAGCAGATTTGCCTGATCATGAATGGGAACCTCGAAAACCAAGAGCCAAAATCAACATATTTCTCTTTACAAGTTGGGCGTCTTAGATGTTGTTAGAGTGACAGAAGATGATGGGCGCAGTGCTCCAGACACAGGAGGAGACTGAGGGTCACAAGGACTTGAGTGCGAGTTTTAGTTGCACGAGGTCTTGGAACGTGGATACGAGCTCAGGCCCTCTGCCACGAAAGTCAGGCTTCTCCGGAATCTCACACTGCCTCCTGAGTGAAGATCAAGCCTGAGTGTTCTTGGAGTGTGGACTGCATGGAGTGTTGTGTCAGATGAGAGGAACGCACTTTTACCAGGACTCATTCTGTGGCCCCTGACAAAGCAAGTTTAACCTGGCTGAGAAGCAGGATGTAGTCCCTTCCTCATTTTCAGATACAATACTCAACACCTGCCATTGAAAGGAGGCGAGCTTTTATTCTGGCTCACATTTTAGTCTAGGGTCAGCAGCTTCAAGACAGGGTGGCACGGCAGAGGCGAGCTGCTCACCACATGGCAGATAGGACAAGAGGTCAAGGAGGAGCCGATATGGAAGAGAGACCTTTCCATGCCACGCCCTCAGTGACCCACCTTTTCTGACCAGGCCTCCCCGTTTCTGGCAACAAATCAGCTGTCAGCCCTCATGGTGCGGTCACCTCCCGAAGGCCCCTCCCATGAGCTTGTGAGCCTCTTGGGGGACAGCTATATATAAGTCATAACATTTTGCCTCTGGGCCCCAGAAGACAGATATCCCTTTATGTAAGATATGTTTAATCCATCTCTAAGAGTTGCCAAATTTCTAACAGTTTCAGCGCTGCTGAGGAATCCAAGTCCAAAGCCCTCTTTGAGACTTGAGGCAGACTGTTAGCTGTGAGGCCCTATAAAATCAAAAGAAAATTAAACACTGCTGACAATACGGCAGCATGGGATAAACATTCTCATTCCAAAAGGGAGAAATAAGGGGATAGAAGTAAATCAGACCAAAGCAAGACTGAAACCCATTAGGGCAAAAGTTAAATCTTGTGGTTCCATGTCCAGCACCCAGTACAAATTGTGGTGAAATGTAAACTCAAAGCAGATTGGGGGGTCGAGGAGATAGCTCCATGGCACAGGTGCTTGCCTGGCAAGTGTAAGGTCATGAGTTTGAAGCCCGGTCCCACAAAAACAAAATAAACAAACAAAAATCCAAAGCAGATTGGGTGCCCCCAGCCATGGGATTGCCAGCGGTTGTAGCCTTCATGGCTTCTGTCTTGAACTGGCTTTGCTTGTTGCCCATAGATTTACCTAGATGTGCCACAGCAGGCTGCTCCTGCTGCTCCTGCTGCTGCCTCCTCCTCCTCCTCCTCCTCCTCCTCCTCCTCCTCCTCTTCCTCTTCCTCTTCCTCTTCCTCTTCCTCTTCCTCTTCTTCTTCTTCTTCTTCTTCTTCTTCTCCTCCTCCTCCTCTTCCTCCTCCTCCTCCTCCTCCTTCTCCTCCTTCTCCTCCTCCTCCTCCTCCTCCTCCTCTTCTTCTTCTTCTTCTTCTTCTTTTTATTTATTTATTTATTTATTTTTTTGTGGAAACAGGAATCAAACTCAGGACCTTGCACTTACCAGGCAGGCCCTTGTGCCCCTGAGTTATCTCCCCAGCCCCTTGCCTAAGCTTTCCTAAGCAGGTGCTTTGGACCACTGAACCATCTCGCTGGTGCTCCAGCTTCTTGAGGTCTTCGTGTTTTTTTTTTTTGTCTTCATTTTCATAGTCTGAGGGGTACACTTCCTGGCCACAAAAGCTGCCTCCTGAAATTTGCCAGAAGCTTCCCTGACTTGTATTCTGCTTATTTGTAAAACTAGCACAATGGGGATAATGCTATAGCATGCCACCAGCTCAAGCAGTAGCTGTCCTCTTTGTGCCATGGGTGTGGACATCTCTTGGATGCCTGGAGCTGAGCATCTTCTCAAAGCAGAGCATGACCTGAAGACTGAGTGTAGGTGATTTTCTAAGGACTCCTCTGAGCATGGACCAGGAAGGGAGGGGGCAAGCAGGACAAGGGAAGGGGAGCTAAGTCAAGAAGCCATTTGAGGAGTCTTGGCTTCGTCCTGGTCTGATGGGGAAACTCTGGAATATACATCAGGCCTCAAGTTTGTCCAGATTTTAATGACTGGGCTTTTGGTCTTCTGCACTGAGCTCAGGGTCGCCTGTGGGGGGCGGGTGACGTGGGTTGGTGGTGCTTGCCGTTCTCTGAACTTAATCCCAAGTCCTAGGGCAGGTGGCTAAGAAAGGCTCAGAGGTGAGTGCTGGGGGTGAGGGAAGGCTGTGTACACTGAGCTAGGGACCCTCAGTGTGTACATGCAGTCCTCTAGGGGATGGACCACAGTGAGAGGGCCTAGTGGGGTGGTGAATAACACATGCGCTGAGCACTAGGGTACTCATACCGGTGGTCTAAAGAAGTGTGACAAATTCAGGGCCTTTGTTATGCAGCACTCGCCACATGACATGGACTGACTTGCGTGGACACAGAACCTTGCCATGGGGCCTCTTGACTTGCTGTGTCTGACGCTGGCTGGGGGGGAAGTGGAGCTCAGTTCTGCTCACCAAGGAAGCTGCTGTTTGCTGGCCTTTTGCTGCCTTCCTTGTGTCTTTTGGATTCTGATTATGGCTTTGTCACTCTTTGGCTTTGTGGGACTTTGCGTTAGCTCATTGTTTATTCATTTTTGTGGTACTGGAGATTGAATCAAATTTCCTTTACACTGAGCTACATCTGCCCCACCACACACACACTTTTTTTTTTTTTTTTTTTAATTTTGAGACAAGGTGTTGGTAAGTTGCTAAGCTGCCCAGGCTGAGCTGAACTGATACTTATAATCCTTCTGCTGAAATTATAGGCTATTGCTTTGGTTTCCCCTTCTGGACTCCACAAGGTTGTTCTGCTGTTTCATAACATTTTCCTGGAGTGGTCAGTGAGAAGCATCTGTACAAGTTGAGAGCTCTCAAAAGTAAGATCCTTTGACTGAGGCAGAGCCCCATCAGCTTGTGGTCTGAATACTGTGGGGGCCTTCTACTGAGAAAAACCTCTCTTCATCTCCATGCTTAGAGCTCCCCCTGAAAGCCTGGCCTGAGCATTCCCAGGAGGGCTTGGTCACTCTTGATCTACTGCATTCTTATCCCTATATCCTCAGCCTCCCCATCTGTAAAAGGGGCTGATAGCCAGCTCATTGGTTGAGTTGCTGTGGCAGAGAGCCTGCCTTGCCTCAGGCCCCCTGTGCTGACATGTATCTCCCAGGAAACCTCTTGAGACAACATGAATCCTTGATATGGATCACTGACCAGAACGCAGAGGCAGGCAGCTACTTCTCGATCCCCAGTACTTTTTTTCCCGAAGCTGTCTGGTGGCCTGAGAACAGAAATAATGAAGTTTAGTGTGTAGTGGTGGCCAGAGTGGAAGACAGAGTTGTTGCCTCCTCCCCCTCAGCTCCCAGTAACAGCCTGGAGGACTGGCTCAGAGGGCCTACTTCCATTTCTTGAATCAAAGCCTTGTCTGCATTATATGACCACAAAAATGAGATCTTGTTATCCCCTGACTTCCCATATGTGTTAGCCTTGAGCCATGAAAAGTAGGCAGGTTTCTGATGGGGACCTCGTATAGCCCATGTGTATGATGTGGCCATGGCAAAGCAGCAATATCTAGGGTGTAGAAACCCTTCCACCTCCCCTCCAGAACACCCGTTTCCCTGGAAAGCTGCAGAACTTACCGTGCTAGAGCCATAGCTCTGCTCACAGGTGGTAGGTGAGGCTTTCTAGAACCAACTTGGGGGCCAGTGTGTTAGTGAGCTGTCTTCCAAGGGTCTTGATTGTCTCTCAGATGATGGAAGTAATCTTGTCCATTTGTGGAGAGTAACTGGATGCTGTCTCAGTTACTTTTCTCCTTGCTGTAACAAAATACCTGATCCCCACAGTTATAGGGGGAAATGTTTACTTCGCTCACAGTTTGTAGAGATTTTAGTCCATAATCACCTGGCTCTAAGGCAGGGTGGTTTGGCAGAGGGCATCACAGAGGGGAAAACAATTCACAGCAGGCAGAGGCCAGCACAAGCAGCAAGGGATGACCACAGCTGTCCTATCCCTTGTGCCTTATCTAGGCTACTTGGGGGGGCAATAATCACACCCTTAAACCCACTGCCCTTGCACCTAGCATTGCACCATGAATCAATCCCAGTGTCATGCTCTAGATCCAGCCACCTCTGAAGAAGCTCCCCCTATGAGGGCATGTGGCTTTTGGAGGACATCTAGACACAAGCCGTAACATTCATGTCCCCCCAAGACTTATGCACCTTCCTTTATGCAGAAGGTATTTAGTCCATCTGACAGTTTCAGCATTGCTGAAAAGTCCAAGCCCAGAGTCCTCTGGAGTTTAAGACCAACTCTTAGCTGTCAGCCCCTGTATAAATGAAAAGAGAGTTAAAAATGTCCAACATTCAATGGCATATGATAGACATTTCCATTCCAGAGGTTACTTATGTGGGGATAGCAAGGAATGAGAACAAAGCAAGACCAAAATCCAGCAGGACAAACAGTAAGTCCCATAGTTCCACTTTCAGTATCCCAAGCAATCAAATCTGTGGCAAGCCGTGAACTCCAAAGGCCTTGGATGGCTCCATTTCTATGGTACTGCCAGTTGTTGTAACTTCCATGGCTTTTCTCTTGGGCCAGATCTCCTTATTCCTTGCAGCTTTCCATAGATGATCCATATTCCTGACTTCTTCAACTTTCTGAGGTCTCCAGTTTGGCTTCCTACTTGCAGCTTCACACACTATCCTCTCAGGGTCACGCTGCCTAGTCTCCCAGGCCTTCTTCTTAAATCTGGATGGAAGTCTTTCCTGATCCCACAACTCCTATGTTCTGTATGCACCTAAACCCAGCACCACACAGATGGTGCCAAGGTCTGCTGCCAACTGGAGTAGCAGCCAGGCTTCCTTCTTTTTGGCTGTAAGGGTTGAGTATCTGGAGCTGAGCACTCTGAACCCAATCCCAAGGTGCCTCTTTCCTGACCTGCTGCCATTCTAGAGCATGATGCTCTTGACTCTTCTCAAAGCAGTCTTTCACTTTTTGTTCTGAGTCATCAAAGGGTAGAGTCCTGCTGTTTTTCTGTGATGTCCTCAGGTCATCTTTTCCATTGTCCTCTTCTGAAATACTTGGCCTTTTTTTGCTAGTCTTTTCATCAACTGATTTCTGCTCAGTCCTGTCTTTGTAGCCTGGAGCTTTACTTGAGCTTCCTCTCTGGCTAAACACATAATATTTTGAATCATTCTCCGGGGCTCTTTATTCTTGCTCAAACCTCTCTTCACATCACCAATAATAGCCATGCCACCAACTCAACATTAGACTGCCTTGAAATTTCTTCTGTAATATTAATTAGTTTACTGTCCTAATCTTAGTCTCAAAGTCTTTGAACACAAGCAAAATGCAGAAAAATCTTCCTGCCAGGGTATAACGCACATCATTTGGAGTTCAACAGCTACTGCACTCCCCAGAAGTAACCTCCCAAGGCTGATCTTTACTGGCAGGCTTTCTGTTAGCCTTCTATTCTTCTGAGCTCTGAGCGCAGTGGCCCACCAAGAACAGCCTAAGGCATTCCTGCTCTGCTTTTTCAGCCAGTATCTACAAATATTTCTGAATTCTTTGCATAAGTCAGCTTCAAAGGCTCCTAAACCACATGTCAGGTAGAGTTAGAGCAACAACCCCACTTCTGGTACTAAACTCTGTCTTAGTTACTTTTCTCACTGCTGAGACAAAGTACCTGACACCCAAAGGTGAAGGGGGAAAGATTTACTTATCTCACTCTTTGTAGAGGTTTCATACTCACCTGGATTATGTCCTGCCATAATCACCAGGCTCCAAGCGGGGTGGTTTGGCAGAGGAGCATCACAGTTTATGGCAAGCAGAAGCCAGCAAAAGGAACAAGGGATGGCTACAGATTTTTATATCCCTTATATCTTACCTAAGCTACTTGGGGGAGGGTAACAACCACACCCTTAAATCTAGTGCCCTTGAGCCCAACATTGCATGATGAATCAATCCCAGTGTCACAAAGTATAGATACAGCCACCTACGAAAAAGCTCTGTCTATGACTGCGTGAGACTTTGGGGGGACATGTAGACATAAGCCTTAACAGATACCTTGGAGTCCAGCACCACACATGACTTCTGGGCTTTCTGGTGCCTGTCTGTTTCTGCAGACACTTGACTCTGACCTCAGTGCCTGGTGATATCAGTGGATAATTTTAGCGGATGTAATTGTGCTCTTTGGTAACTACTTTCTTCCTTTCAGGAACATGCAGGAAATGTTCTTCTGAGTTAGTCATCCAGAGCTGTCCTGGGTTATTCAGCATACACATGGGTTATCACATGCCCCTGAATAAAATAAGGTAGGGAAGCAGGGAGGGAGAGTGAAGGTGTGGGGACTATTTTAAATAGAGATTTAGGATGACCTCATCTAGGTGACAAGATGACAGTGACCAAAAACCTAAATGAGGAAAAGGAGAGAAGGATTCTCTAGGAAAAGAGCTTTCTAGGCAGTGGGAACAGCAGGTACCAAAGCCAGCCCTGAGGTGCTCATATGCCAACATGGAACGCAGCAGAGAGGCCTCTGGCAAGCACAGAAGGTGAAGTCGGGAGGTGGTGGGGTAGATTCGAGGGCAGATTGGGACACTGGTGGGAATTCGCATACTTAGGTAGGGCTGGGGTGAGAGGCTAGACAGTGCTACAGTTTGGGTCTTGACTGTTCCCAGAGGCCTGTGTGTTGAAGACTTAGCTCTCAGCTTGAGGTGTTATTGAGAAGCAGTAGGACTTTTAGGAGGTGGAGCTTAGTGGGAGGAAGTTAGATCACTGGGGATCTGCGCTTAGAGGGGACGTTGGGACCCTGGCCCCTTCCTCTCTCTTGCTTCCTGGCTACCACAGCATGCACAGGAGTCCTCCACCATGTGCTGCTGTCTCCAGGCACCATTCCACCACAGGCGCAAAGCAACTGTGCTAAGCACCTGTGGGCTGCAGCCTTTATAACCGTGAACCAAAATAAGTCTGCCTTCCTTCATTTGTTTATCTCAGGTATTTTGTCACAGTGAGGAGAGGTAATAGACATAGTTTGTTGTTGATCTTTTGTTGTTGGCCTGGTATGAAAAGCCTGGAATGTATGATAGGAGAAAAATAGGAAAGAGGGGCATCAGGGCACATGCAGAGGGGTGGCATGTGGGTTGGAAGAGAAGCATCAGGGAGCTGCTGATGTGTGCCTGCACGCTGGGAAGCAGGGCGCTGATGTGCTGGAGACAGCTCCTGACTCCCAGTGCCCGTGTGATGTACAACCTTCCAGAAATGTTCTGCGGTTCTCTCAGGTAGAGTCTTTGCTTCTTTTATTTATTCACACAATAGGACTGGGCCCTCAGCTGTGCCACAGCAGCTGTCCTCCCTGGCCCTCACTGCCCTGCCAGTCCCTTTAACTTTCTTTGCTTCTATCACAGCCACCCTCTCTGTAAGGCGCTGCACCTCTGTGCTGCAGGCATCAGGGATCATTGCCCACATTGGACAGATGTGGATGCTGAGGTTCACAAGTGTACTCTTCAGCCACATTTTGGAATGAACTGGGACTGCTGGGGGCCACTATGATGCTACCCAATTTGGGGGGGTGGGGGGAGATATACAACCTTACCTTAGTGAAGGACAGAGGGCTCTCTGGGGTACCCAGGGCATGGGAAACCCAAGAGAGGGTGGATTGGCAGGAGGATGGAGGGACCAGAGCTGAGGAAGGGAGGCCCAGATGGGCGTGGACAGAGAGCAGCTGCTGTGCGGTGGTTTCTCCAGAGTGCTTTAAGGCTGCTAGGGTGGTGTGTGTGTGTGTGTGTGTGTGTGTGTGTGTGTGTGCTTGTTCTTTGTGCACATGTGCTTGTGTGCACATTTTTATGTGCCTATACACTCACATGTGTGCATGGGCAGCAGAAACATTTGACCATTGTCACCCACTCAGGACACCTCGGAGTCCTGTGTGTCCCCACACCCCAATAATCAGATCCTGGTTTCCTCTGAAGCAACAGAGAGGAAGATCCAGCCACACCACGGCAGGGTCCCCAGCTCTATGCTGTGGATATTCTGCCTTGCACAGGGAGCCTCTTAAAGCTCTGCGATGCCCAGTTGAGATAAGAGACCATTCTGGATCATTCTAGATCAAGATTTGGCACTCCCTGTTAATTCTGGCTTCTTTTGTCTTTCTCCTATCAGCCGTTTTTTTTTTTTTTCTCCATATTTAGAAATCACATTTCAAAAGCATGAGATATAGCTGAGCACAGTGGTACAGGCCTGTGATTCCAGAACTCCCAAAGGCTGAGACAGGAGGGTGGCGAGTCAGAGCTGAGCCTGGGGAACCTAATGAGACCCTACCTAAGATGATGATGATGATGATGATGATGATGATGATAATTTTTATATATGTTTTTTTTTTTTTTTTTTTTTTACAGCTGGTAATGTAGATTAGTCCAAAGGACCTGAGTTCAATCCTCAACCCCCACTTCAAAAAAAAATAATAATAATAATAAAGAAAACAAAATAGAAGCCTTCAAGGAGGGCTTGCTGTGCTCATGTCAGCAACATGATAGGATGGGCTGGCCTGGTCTCACCGTCCTCTCTCCCACTAGAACCAGCCTGATCACTTGGAGGTTGTAGGACTCCAACTATAGGCTCTTTATGTCTTCTAGTTTCTAAGGCCTGGCCCACATTCCTCTGAGGGTTGCAAGTTAAGGTCACAAGTGGTGGAATCTTGTATTTTAATGATTCTGCATTTGTTTAAAGCAAATTACATATCTTAAAACATCAAAACAAATGTAACCTCGATCATACTGCTTACAGGACCTTATGATCTTTTTAGTTATGATGATATAAGGCTGGGTTGGAAGGGAGGGGGTGTGTCAAAGCCAACTGAAAGAGAAGTATTGGGGGAGTATTGGAAACTGGAGGAGGAGGAAGCTGTGGCGATGGGGGGACATAGCTTGCTGGGGTGAAAGTCTGAGATGAAGACTACATCTAGCTTATTCCAGAAGTGACAGATCTATCTCACGGTTGATTATCTACACCCAACGGGGAAATAGGGACTGAGGCTTTGAGATCAGGCCTCAGGGTCCTATATCCTTCTCCCAAGCCTCGCCCTCAACTCTGTGCTGAATGTCTGCCTCCCTATCATCAGCTTCTCAGGCCCAGAATGCCGCTTGGGCTAGAGTTCTGCACTGTGGAGAGCTGAGACTGGAAGGTGCAGAGAGGTGCCCATTAATTGCATCGCGAGCAGATAAAAATAGTCTGGGGAGCAATGCAAGGAATTTTAATCGCTGTAGTACATCTCTGGAGTCTGGAAGGCTGCTCTTCTTGGCCCGCACAGGGCCAGCCCTGCATGCACAGCCAGAAGCTGCCAACCTCCCCCATAGCTTGTGCTGCACTTAGAGTGGGGTGGGCCAGGGTGACGTGTGGAGGCCATACTGTGGGAGGGAGCCCTGACTGCCTTCTAGGATGGCAAGGAGTCTGGGGCTATGGTTTTAGGAGCCCATGACTGGGTTCTGGGGGCTGCAGGGTCAAAGCTCTGACTTGCAAATAATAGAAGTTAAGCCTAAGTTGCTCTTATGCAGCTTAGGACAGTTGGGTAGTATTTGTAACCACAGAGGTCGGAAGGTGCCAGTGGGCCTTGCCTCAGGGAATACCCACAGATATTGCCCAGTGCCTTCTATGTGTGGAGAGTTGTTTCAGAGTGACACTGGCTAGTCCGCACCCATGGCTGCTGTCTCTTTCGCTTTTGTGGTTATATGAACTATCTAGTAGAACAAGCCCACACAGGAAGCTGCTGCTGAATTAGTGCCCAGCTCTGGCCACAGAGAGGGTGCCAGCCACCAGCTCCTGTGAAGAGTACCCTAGGGGCATGGGAAGATTCCTATGGGCTGGGTTCAGCAGAGCCAAGGGTTACCCCCTGGGCTACTTGTGGCCATGGATGTCCTTGCCAAGTGGCCTGGGGCTGCGCCCCACACTTTTCCTTGTTTGAAGAGTTGCTGCTGTTCTTTGGCTCTGCTCATATTCGCGGTGAGGTGGAGAGAGTGCTTCCCTGCTGTCCCTAGGGAGGAGGGCATTCCAAGCCCTGTCGTGGGATCTCTGTCTCCTTCCCTGGCCCTGTGCTGATGATGGTTTTGCACTGATGACCTGCATGGTGCGTGTGGCTGGAGGCAGTGGGCATTCCCCAGTCCTTTGGGCCTCGTGCTCATGGGCCAGCTCTGAGGCCAGAGCGGGGAGCTAGGTGGGTCCCCAAAACTGGCCACAAAGTGGGCAGCCCAGGCTTCCTTCTCACTTCCCAGGTGCAGCTCCAGAGAAGGAGTGTCCCCCACTCATGGGTAGGGGAGGGCAGAAGGGCCACCCCAGGGCTGATGCACTGTGCATGTTATTCTAACCTCTGCCTGCCACTGTAGACCTGAGCCCCATCCTTTCATCTCCGGACTCATCCTCACTTGCTCCCTTTAATGGGGGGGGTGGTGAGGTGGGGAATGGGGGGCTGGAGGTTGGCCAGTGTGGGATTTATTTGTCCAAGGAACAGGTGAATGTGTAGTTGGCTCTGTATCTGTAGGTTCTTCCTATACAGATCCACCAATTGCAGAGGAAAATATGTAGGAAGACAAAATAGTTCTAAGGAGCACATAGAGACTTTCGCCTTGTTGTCATTCCATAAACAATATAGTATAGCAACTATTTACAGTCTTTGCATTATATGTGTTGTTATAAGCAGTCAAGACAGGACTTAAGTCCTGTAGGTGACATGTGTAGGTTCTATGCAAGTAGTATGGCACTGTATACTGAGGGGCTGGAGCATGATTGGACTGAAGCATGTACAGGGGCTTCCGGAAGCCATGCCTTGTGGATTCCCAGGGACAACTGTGCTTACCTGTTTCACATTGCGGCAGTTCTGATCAGCCTGGTGTTCCGAATCTTTGCCCTTTGCCATTGCTTTTCTGTTCTCCTTCCCTTCCCTGGAGGTGACCCCACATTTGCATAATGCAGAGGCCTTGCTGTCCACCATGTGTGCAGCGTTTCCTAGGTGGGCAGGCAGCATCACATTCTGCACTTGCTGTCTCGCTTGTCCTGTGGCATGGCACATGGTGTGGCAGGGTGGGCGGGTCTATCTCACATCTGAACCACTGTGAGGTGCTCTGCCCTGCAGTTCTAATTCAGTACCATTTGGTGGCCTCCTGGCCCACCTGGCTATTGGTTAACAGGAATTGCGTGGCCCCAACCATCACTGACCTTGAACGTTCCTCCTGATAACATGCCTTGAGGACAGTCCCAGGGTACTCACTGAGAGGGTCAGTGGCTGGGCATTCAGTGATGGCCAGGATGAACTGTGCAAATGCTCTGAGAATGTCAGAGTTGAGCACTACAGAAGGAAGACGGAAGCCATGCTTATTGTTCCCTGGCTGTCCAAGACGGCATCTTGGACATTTGGTTCACATCTTGACTCTTTTTTTTGACATCTTAATCCCCATTTTACAGAAAAGGAAAATAGGGGCCAGAGAAGTTAGGAAATATACTTGTTGCCAAAGTTTGTGAGGCCTCCAGCAGGTCTGCCCAGGTGCGGGGAACAGAGCAGCCCTGTCCTGCAAGTGCAGGGACAGAAGGAAGGCAGAGCTTGCTCTCAGCAAGGGCTGCATCTACACACCATGTGCCTGGAAGGGTGTTGGGGTGTGGCCCGGGGCAGGCTGGAGCAGCTGCTTGTCTGAGGGCTACTGGGATGCCTGGGTTCCAAGCAGCCCCTCTCTTCCCACAGTACCTCAGCCCCATCCATTTTTGGAATCAGGAAGTTATGCTGTGTTCTGTGGGTACCAGGAGTTTGCTTTGAAACCCCATGGTACCAACATCTGTTAGCTCTTAGGGAACAGAAAGATTGACAGAGACCTGCTGGGGCAGTGGGGTGGGGATATACGAAGACAAAGAGGAGAACTCTAACCAGGCGCTGGCCCATGCCCCGAGGCCTGCTTTGATGTGGTTTTCCGTCCTGCAGCCTTATAAGGCATTGTGTCTTACAATCCTGGGCTCAGGGCTGGTGTTGGCCACTCACCCACGTACCCAAAGGAACTGACCTTCCCTTCTGGAAGCCAGCATGGGACAGAGTTGCATCCCAGGCTGGCAGAAGGACAGTGTTGGGACTTTGGAGGAAGTCAGATTATGACCGTATGACCTGAGAAGCCACCAAGCTAGGCCCCTGGGCAGGGACTCTGGGGATCCAGGAAGGTCTCTAATCAGAACTGGAAGCACAACGAAAGTGTGGCTGACAGTCTCCAAGGAGGCTTGGGGCCTTGGGGCCACCATGGCAACTCAGCAGACAAGAGAAGCAGTAACGGGTGCTAGCTGCGTGCCAGTCCTTACACTCAGGCTTTTATAAGTAAGTGCAGTGGTGACAGGTACAGACTGTGGCACTGGCCACACTAGCTGTGTGACCTTGGACAGGTCTCTTCCCTGTGCCTCAGTTTTCTCATCTCTAAAGTAGACGTAGTAATGACAGTGACAAAGTGGTTACTATAAGAATTAAATACTAAAAAACTGTGCTGAATAGGCTGAGAGTGAGTTTCCAGGCGTCTTCGAGGGCAGTCCGTCCACTTGGCCCGAACACATTCTGTGACCCTTTGGTGATAGCGCAGTAGAAGCAAGGAACCACCGAGCTGCTGAGCCCACATGGGACTGGGTACCAGGTTAGATATGTGCCATGTAGTGGCTCCTGCAGTCCTGACCGTTGCCGCGGGATGGCACACCTGCTCTTGGCTCTGTCTGCAAATGGGGTGCTGAGGTGCCCTGGAGGTGAAGTTCCTCCGCAAGGCTTTGGGAGAGTAGGCGCTCAGTGGGAGGCTGCCTGACCAGCTCCAGGGATCCTGCTCCTGGGCACCATGGGTTCCTGGTTCTGAAGGTCTACACCCAGGTCTACAGTACCTGCTCACCTGCAGGGTGATTGATGTTAAGAGCCTGGCCCCTGAGCCAGTCTGTAGGCTCCCAGCTAGAGCTGAGTCCCCACACCGTGTGGCAGGGCTGCGGGGAGCTCTGAGTCCCATGGACAGATGCATACTTGGCCTCTGACCTGCTGTTGCTGCTGGACTAGGACGTGATCTCATTTGAAAGGAGTCTCATTTTGCCCTTTGGTCAAGTGACTCAAACCATGAGGATCATAGACTCAGGGCCGTGCAGGTCAGCGGGGATGAGGGATGACTTTGCCGTACTTGAGCAGGTACAGCAGCCAGCCCTTGCACCAGAGCACTCACAGAGTATGACAGAAGGGTGCAGTTAGCAGTATGAGGCTGACCCTAGAGCTTTCTAGAGCCATCGTCGCCATGATGGTGGGTGGATACGTGGCACACGTGGAGATGGCAGCACAGGGATCCTTTGACTGTCTTTCTCTTTTTTATTTTAAGACAATATCCTACTGGGTGTGGTGGTGCACACTTATAGTCCCAGCACTTGGGAGGCTGAGGCAGGAGGATCAGTGCGAGTTCGAAACCAGCCTGGGCTTCAAAAGTGAGCTCAAAGCCAGCCTGAACTGCGTAGCAAGACCCTGTCTCAAAAAGACAAAGAAAGAAAAGAAAAGGAAAGAAAGAGAAAGAAAGAAACAAAGAGAAGAATTTTCTTTTCTTCTCTTTTTTTTTTCTTCTTCTTAGTAACATCAATAGGGAGGTGGGTCATTCCCACATACTGTGAGACTATTGTGAGGACAATATGCAATGTGTCAACTTTAAAAAAAAAAAAGAAAGGGGAAAAAGAAAAAAAAAGTAATGTTTATTGAAAATGTTAATGTTTAATTGTTTTAATTGTTTGATCAATCCTATATACCTATATCTATCAATTTAAACTGATCTGATGATGAAAATATGTAATATAACCATTGTTAAATTTAAACAATAAAAATATTAAATCATGAAAAAAAGAAAAAAGAAACAAAGAAAGACAGACAGACAGACAGCTAGCACACTATGTAACCCAGGCTGGCCTTGAACTCACTTCATGGCCCAGACTGGCCCCAAACTCAAGGTAGTCTTCCTGCCCTGACTCCCATCTGCTGGAATTGCAGGTGTGTGCCACCATGCCTTGCCCCTTGGCTGTCTTGGGGTGACATTTGGGGTTCTATGGTCCCTCTAAATACACCAGCAAAAAGATTCAGGACTCAAGAGGCAGGGGTGCTGGTAGCCTTGTCAAATGCAGTCAGGGTGGTGCAGAGGCCCCCAGTGTGGAGGCTTTGTGTGTCCCCTGAAGACTGCTGCTGCTCTTGCAGGAAGAGTACCTACCAGCCTCCCAGGGGACATCCAGCTGCCTTCTGCCTTTCTCTGTCATGAAAGACTGGCTTTAATTGGCTGCTGGGTGTATCAGCATCTGAAGCTGCCACCTATGTGTGTCTCTTCCTGTCAGAGTCTCCCAGCTCCCCTGTCAACTCTGACTCTGTTAACACAAACAGCCAGTTTACAAGCCCAGGAAATGTTCAATGATTAGAAAAATTGGCGGAGGAGAGAGAAGCTTGGTTTGAAATAAATGGGACACCAGGAGCCGGATGGCCACATTTTACCTGCCTTTAAGAAAGACTGTGTGATGCTCTAGAGGGACTGGAAAGAAGAAAGAACAGTGCAGAGCAGCCCTCATCCACAGAATGTGTTCTGTTGGTCTTTAAAACAAAAAAGGAGGAAACAAGCAGCTGTCTCCCAGCTGTGGCCAGCAGTGCCACCGGTGGTGCCCTGTGCAACTCTCTGTGGTCGTCAAGACAGACCTGGTTTTGCTTTAAGCATCTGAGGTGCAGGAATTTTTTCCTCCAAGGAGAGGCTGTTTTCTTCTTTTTCTTTTTCTGTTCACAGAGAAGATGGTGACAGCTGCTGTATTTAGGCAGTTGCCTGTCACCTTTGGTGCTCCACAAGCAGCATTGTAACATCTCTGGGATGCTCGGAGTGTTGAGGTGGTGTAGCCCCCAAGCCTCTTCTGTGCCCAGAAGGGGAGTATTTCCTAAAGCAAACTCCTTGGAACATGAATCTCATTGATGCTTTGGGAAGAAAAACAAAACCCCGTGCTCTACATGGGTTGGGAGAAAGCCATAAACACCAGCATACGGAGATTCAGTGTTTATAACCATTTCCAAGGTCCTGATAGGTCCTACAGTGAGGCACTTTAGCTTTTGTCTAAAGCAGTCTTCTTTGATCACAGAAATCGTCTTTGCAGAATACCAACAATGAATAAAGAAGCTAATCTGACAAATCCTGGGGCAACTCCTTCCATAGGTACTGGAGTTGGTCAGATGGATGTGGCCTTAATTTGCTAACATCCTCCACATTTCCCAGCCTGCAGCACACAGAGATGTTCTGGCCAACCTGACACCAAAGTGCCATCATTCAGGCTGGCCAAGAGGAGCCCTGTCATGCTGGTGCAGTATGGGACATCTTCGGCTCACAGTGGAGCAGGCAAGGCTTACAAGGATTCTGGCAACACAAGTAATGGAAAGATGTGTGGGCCAGCAGGACACAGAGCAGGAGCGTGGACCAACGACAGCCGGAGTCTTCTGGGTCTAGGATGCTCGTGCAGGCTTTAGGCTCTGGCAGAAGGCGGTGGGACCACTGTACCACAAACCAGGCCCCATGAGCTTCTTACAGCCCTGCTGGACAACCTGCTGGGACCCTGATGGAGGAAGGGTGATCCCGACTAAGGTTGTTCTTGGGGACTATGGGAGAGGCTTGCCAGTCCTGCGCAGTTAGGTTGGCTCAATGAGATGGAACTTGTCTGGCAGTTCTGGTATTGTGTGTGTATGTGTGGGGGTTTCAGAGAGAGAAGTGCAGTTCTGGGTGGAATTTCAGGGTGGGCTGCAGGCTTCAAAAACTCTGTTTCCTGGAAATCGTCCATGCACAGGACCTGTATGCAAGGCCCTCCCTCTCACCTGATCTAGAAGACTCAGGACAGTGGGCTCCCCCCTCACCCCTCACATCTGGGTGGGCTCCCACCTGTCCTCACTCTTCTGTAATAACCCTGCTTTGCCTTCCCAGGAGCTCGTGGGTGAAGTTTTCAGAGAAGGGCCAAGTGAGGAGGAGGAAGAGGACTTCCGGCTAGAAGGTACTTGGAATGCTTGGCTCAGTTTCCCATGAGCGGGCTGGGGAAGGGCATCTGGCTGCCTGTATACCCCAGGGTCCCCAGAAGGTCTGCAGCCCTCACAGTGGAATGGACAGTGGAGGAGAAGAATGTGGCTTTTGCCAGGGTGACAGACTAGCCTGAGCCTGTCAGTGGTGGACCTCAGAGTCAGAGGGTGGCTTCCACAGGGTTATAACAGTAACACTGTGGCTACTTCTCCAATTCTGCAGCCTTGTTGCTCCCGGCTCCCAGTGCATGCACGTGTGCACCTGTCCAGATGCACACCCCTGCTCCCACCAGCCTTCCTCTCTTCCACATTAGCAGCTCCCACCTGCTGTGTGGGACCCTAGCCCCTGGACGCTGATGTGTCTACACATGCCTCCTTTTCTACCAGGCCACTGTCCCTACTGCACCTACCAGAATGGGAGTAAGGCCTGTGTGGCCATGAGCTTGGCTCAGGCATGTTTGAAGAGTGCAGTGTGCCCTGTTTTTTACTTAAAATTGCAGACGAAAAGTGTTGGTATGGGCTACCTGGGAGGGTAAGGGGAGACAGTTGGCAGCAGAGCTGGGGGCACAGAGGCCAGGGTGCAAGATTCCTAGGGCATCTGGCTTGGGGATCTGAGAACCTTGAGCAGTGAGGCCAGGATGCTGACCAAGGCACCTGGGCTATGTGGAAGGTTAGCATGCACACTGTGCCACAGGTTCCTAGAGCTTAAGTGCATTGTAATGAGCTCCCAAGTGACTTGCCTGTAAGTCACACCTGAAGGTGCTCTGCTGGAAGAGAGCTACTCAGCTGCCCAGAAGCTGGAGGGTGGGTGGGGACCCGGGTACTGCTGAGTGTGTCTGCCTGTGGCCCTGGCCCTGCCCGTGGGATTCAAAGGCTTTGAACCTCATTGTCCCTGGGCTCCCAATCCTTAGCTGTCATCCTTCTCTTTCTAGACAGACATGCTGGGATCTATCTACTTATTTGCTCACTCATGTGGTAGCATACTAAGTTTGTTCTCTTGTCTTCTAGCTGTGTCCGATGCCTACTCACTAGACTTCCACCCCCCCCCATCCAGGGCCACTCAGCCAACACCTGCATCCACCCACCCATCCTTCTCTCGCTCTGCCCATTGCCTTTCATCCTTCCATTCATTGTCCATTCTTTTGTCCCCTTTTCTATCACGTATCCCTCAGCCAGCTAGACCAGTCCTTCCTCCACTGCTGTCCTTAACTCGTCTGTTCAGCATCTACGTATCATCCCTGTCCTCCACCCACTTAATCAGCATCCACTAACCATTCTAGGATGGTGAGCGTGAACCTTTTAGACTGAGCACCCAAACTACAACCTAAAACCCATGTATTCATCATAGAGTGCTAACACTGCCATGAAACCTGAATACTAAGGTTTTAGTTCAGAAATAACTGTTACTATATGCCTGGATGCTAGGGTGGCATGGCTCTTGTGCTGATGGAGAAGGCTCTCTATGCCCACTGTGCCATGTGTACTAGAGGTTCACCTCCATTGTGCTAGGTTCTTTCTATTCCAATATTTGCTGGGTCGCTGGATATGGCTAATACCTAAGGACTTTTCTGCCTTAAAGGCTTAGTCTGAAATCATGCAACTAATTTCAACCAAGATATCTTTGCCACCAAATAGCCATGATTAAAGCTGTGGACCTGGCTCCTTCCTAGTTCAGACAGCAATCTTCTGTGACATCTAGGCCAGGTCTCTTGTCCTCCCTGTTACATGATGGGTGGTGACATGCAGCCAAAGTCAGGGGTGTATGTAGACATCTGGGAAGGACTGACTGCTTTGGGACATCCCCTACTGACATTGGCTAGTTGGTGGGGATGGACACAAAGTGCTTGAGGGGCCCAACTCCTGTCAGCAAAGGGTTTGAGACTGGTGGCACTTGGCTTAACCCAGAGGTCTGTCAGCTGCATGGTCATCTCTGGTGGCAGCCTAAATGTCTTATTGGCCACTACTGGTGTCCACTGGTGATGGCACTACCAATGAAGGAGTAGTTGTAGACCAGCAACATGCCTCAGTTTCCTGATTAGAGTTTGGCCTAGGCTATTGGTAGTCAAGGTTTTTAGCCTCTCTTCAAACAAAAGCTCACACTAAAGGGCAAAATGTAAGAATAGTTAATATAGATTTTAGGGAGATTTAGGCAGCATGAAGTCATTGTATAAAACCGAAGGCACCAGGCAATCCTGGATTTTCATGGGGTACCATATATGTGTGTTAATATATGGATAGAGGCCAAGAAGACAATAACAGTAGTGGCTTGCGGTCACAGGAGGGAGCTAAAATTTGAAAGGGTTGTGAAAGCAAGCTATAGTATTACTGTAATGAATGTTTTAACTTTTATAAAAATGTAGGCCTTCAGCCATGAAGTGAAAAGCTAATGACAGGATTTAAATATGGAAACAAAGCAGGGACAGTGAGGCTGCTTTGCTGAGCTAAGTGGGCACTTGGACCTGTGCAGCCCCTGGTCCCAGAGACTGTTTGGATGGACCCAGAGCTTGCCCATGGTTCTTCGGCCTCTTTTAGTGCAGTGGCCCAAGGCCATCCATGCTGGGACCCTGATGTAGTGTGAATGTTAGAGCACTTCACAGCTGGGGCTGGGGAGAGCAGATGCTGCCCTGTCCTGTTCGCACAGAGCCCTCCGACCCAGGACCTGTGGCTGTGGGTGTCCCTCTGTGCTGTGGGGCAAGGCAGAACAAGCCAAGTCCTGAATGTTGTCTTTGTCTTTCTGTTGGCCAAGTTCATAGCCGCTTGGCGGCTAGAGAGCTGTTTAAAGGGAGTAAAAAGGCCATCTGAGGCACGGAGATAAAAAGAAGTCTTTTAGCCACCCCGGGAGAGGGTGGCTGTAGCGCCTGCATCGTTATGTAAAGCCGGCCCTAATCCATATCCATCCGTCCCTCCACCCCCAGCTGCCTTAACTGGCCAGCTGGGAGCTCCAGCCAGGAGGGGAGATTAAGGCAGGCTTGGTGCAGGGTTGGGGCTTTGAGCACTTTTTGAGCTCAGGGAAGAACAAAGTAAACATCAAACGTTCCAAGTTCTGGGAGCTCAGGGCGTGGCAGGGTGTGGAAGCAGGCTTCAGAAGGCTAGGAGGAATGGATGCTCCTTCTGACCCAGCAGGGGTCTGGGAACTGGGGCGGGGCTGCACACCACTCACCTGCAGCACCCACCTGGCTTCCCTGCCTTTCTGGATAGGATGCCAGGTGATGGCAGCCCATGGCTTGTACCTAAGAAGTTGGTGGCAGCCTGTTTGGCAGACCATGTCATCTACGTGGCCTGCAGGAATTGTTCAGTGGTGTCCTCTGTCCACTGCAGCCCCTTCCTGAATGACACAGGAAGAGAAAGACCTGTACATGCTTATCTTTTCTTCCTCCGGCTCCCCTGTCTCTTGGCATCTTCCATAGAACCAGTGACTCTCAGAATGCTGCTACCTGGCTGGCCCCTCATAGCCGAGGCTCCCAGGGACCCTGGGGTCAGGTGTCCTCCCCTGCTGCTGGCTTTGCCATCCCATGCCCCTGGTAGATATCTAGGACCTTTTCCTCTAGCCTGAGGAAAGAGGTCCCAGAGGCACGAACTGTGCCAAGCAAGACATCACTATACATTGAGATAGGGGCCAAGCACCCTTCTGTGAGTGCAGGCGGTTCAGCTCTCCAGAGACCCCAGGCTGGCCTTCGCCTTCATGACAGTACAGGGAGGATGGCTTCTTCCTTTTGTCCTGACTCCCTAGGAAGCTGTCTTTACCCAGCTCACTGTGTGGCTCAGGGGAGCCCCTTTCTGCCTGTGTGTCTCAGTTGTTCACAGGGTTCCCTTCCCAGGACTCCTTCACCAGACATGCTCTGTTATATATGCGTGAGGACTGCTCTGGTTCAGAGGAAGTGGTCAGGGGACGTGAGCCATGGGGAGTCCTGCTTCAAGGGTGCTGTTTGCTTGCAGAGAGGGTACCCCAGTGCAGAGCCATCTGCCTAGCCCAGCTCCACACAGCCTGTCCTCACAGCTTTTCTGTTCCCACTAGAATGCCAGGAGACTTCTCCAGGGTGCTCCCAGGATGTGCCATAAGGTCTGGGCTAGGCTAAGCAGTCAGTACATGCTACATCATGCAGTGCAGCACTGAGTCACCAGAGTCAGGTGACTCTCTTGTGCTACTCAGGAAGGTCCTGAGGGCTTGGGCCAGCCTATCCAGCCTTGAAGGCAGAAAGTGCATAACCACTGATCTAGCAGAAGAGCCCTTGAGGGGTCTTTAATCCATGTTATATGTATTTGAAAAGCTGAATCCCAGAGAGAAATGACCTGTCGAAGGTCATACAGCACACTGAGAACATAATCCAGACCTCCGCACCTGCCTCATCTCAGGTCTACCGAGTGCCTGCTACAGCTTGGGCTCTGCCAGGCTCTGAGTTGACGGCCATGAGCAAAATGGGCCCTGCCACCAGGGCCTTCATGAGGGGGGGAAGGGGGGAGTTGATAAGCCAGGGGTTGGGGAGGCAAGTTCTATGGCGGTGCTTGGCCCAGAGGTGAAGCCTGAGAAGGGCAGATGGTGAGAAGGCCTCCAAGAAGGATTTCGAAATGCAGATGCCAGGAAGAAACCAGCCATGGGAGGATGCACAGGTACTCAGCCAGGAGAAAAGAGCACAACCCCGAGGTGGAAGGAACTCGGTGTTTGGAGATGACCAGAAAGGGGCCAGCTGCCCTTGGATTGGATAGGGTTGGGTACGGGCTACCTCTGTTTTCATCGTGCAGAGCAGATTCTGGCTGCCAGGAAGGTAGGCAGTGTGGAGGGAAGAACAGGGAGCGAAAGCAGAAAGTGATGGCACTGGTGCAGATAAATAAATGGTGGTGGCCCTGGCCTGGAGGATGGAGGGGTCCCAGGAGGGGTGTAGAAGTAGAGAAGGAAAGTGGGATCATGGCTGCCTCTGGGATTTTGGCTTAAGGCAGTAAGGAAATGTCAGTGTTACTTCTGAGGTGAGATTCTGCCAGGTGATACCAGGCCTTCCACTTTGGATGTGCTGGCTTCAGACTCTTGTTGGACATCTGGGTCCAGATTCCCAGGTGGCTGTGGATTCTCGGCAGGTGAAGTATAGAGGCCAGTGGCAGCAGGTGAATTATAGAGGCCAGGGGAGGAGGCATGTTGGGATGTCTTCTTGGGAAGCAGCTATAGGCCGTCCATTGACCCTTGGTAAGACTGGTCCTTTCCTGAAATATGGAGAGGGCCCTCTGGGGAGCAGTGGGGACCCCTGATGGAGAGATAGGTTGGCCCCACCTTGCTGGCTTCCTTCCTTCAGTCCAGATTCTGTCCTGTGGGTAGGGTTGGCCACCTGGACTCCACGCCACTTCTTCCCCAGAAGCCCAAGTGTCGCAGTGACACAGAACAGGCAGACTTTGTAGCCTCAGCAGGCCTTCTCAAGTCTGTTCTTCATAAAAGCTCAGCTTGAACAGTGGAAACTCTGACTGTGTCAGATACTGGGGAGGTTTTAATAGTTTCAAGTAGCTCAGGGTTAGATTATAAAAGTTGAATTTCATCACATGTTTTGGGTGGGGGTGGGGAAAGTGGAAGAAGGGACATGATATTTTTAGTCAGCAGAAGGTCTGTCCCTCTCTCTTCCTCTCCTGGCCCCGGCCTTCCCCAGACAAATGTGCCAGCTCAGTCCCGTGCAGAGCAGCGTGGCCGGCAGCTATGCTCTGCTGAGACGAGAAGGCCAGTGAGCTGCTTTTTGAAAGGCTTTCTTCCTTTGCTTCCATTTCTCCCTTTTCTCTTTCTTCTCTATCCTAGTGGTTTCTGAATCAGAGTGCAGTTATAGTGAAATGCAGCCTGGGGAGACAGGCTACAGGGGACAAGCCCTGGGTGGCTTTTCTGGTGCCTGGAAGGGTCAGGCTCTTGCCAGTGGCCCAACAGAGAGCGCCCTTCAAGAGTTCTGGGCTGGGGGATAATTTTTGAGAAGCAAGAGCTCAAGTGATGGGTTACTGTAAGCAAGATTCTAGGGTTTTTTTTTTTTTGGAAACTCAACCCAAACTCAAACTTTTGGCTTATGAAATTGAAATGCATGTGGATGGCTTTTGTTTTAAAAGACCTGACTATATCCAGGAGCTTTGACTGTGTCACCAGCACATTCTCACACATACATGCACGCAGACAGACAGACAGACACACACACACACAAACACACACACAGAGTTTCTCCCATCTGTTTTTCTGTATTTCCCTGTCATCTCTGCTCCACCCTCCTGTTAGCCTGTCAGTCACTGGGGTGGCTAGTGTCTTCCCTGAAGTTTGGGAAAAGGAGAGGTTCTGGTCAGTAAGATGGCCCCTAATGGAAGCACAGGATAGCCCCACCCTGTAGATCTGTCTCCCTCAGTCCAGAGCCTGTGCTATCAGAGAGGGCCACTTGGTCCACCTCTGCTGGCCTGTGTCCAGCCAGAAGCCCAAGTTTCTGTGTTGCATAGACTGCAGCCCCAGCCCCAGGACCCCCATCCTGTGAGCTCAGCCATCCTACATGAGAGTCAGCTCCCAAATCATAATATTTCTCATAGATGTTTGCTCTCACTTTATTGCCAGGGTAGATGGAGGTTTTCTGGGACCTAACACATCTGTAGTTCTAGGGGAGCCTCTGTAAGAAGAATGCACAATTTTTAGTGGCCACAGTTCATCTGCTCCTACATACATATCTGTATGGGTTATCCGGCGTAATCTAAAGCAATACATCGGTGTAGGTCATTTCCAGAAATGCTGTGTTCTTCCCAGTGCCACCTGCTGCTGGGCGCAACATGGAAAGTTGGAGTGGACAGAAACAGCAAGCTTACCAAATCTAGGATCAAATACCTGATTTTGAAAATGTTATGCAAACACAGCATCCTGGGCACACTTTGTGCAGACCCATGCTGGTGAGCACCAGTGCTTAGCCTCATTTGCCTAATGGTGGGTTCTTCTTGTACTAACCAGAGCCCACTGCCGGTACCAGCAGAAGGCGAGAGGCTGGTCAGGCCCGAGGGTGGGGCTCACCGTCCTTGATGCATGCACAGTGGGAGTGGGGGAAGGGTGCTCTGCAGTGGAAAAGCAGATGCTATTATCAGAAGGAGAAGGGCTGTGGACAGACAAGGACAGGTGGCCACAGCTGTGGCATGACAAGATAGAGACTGGTGGCCAGGGGTCAAGACCTGGGATTTGAATGTGTACCTTCCGGGTTCTAGTCCTGGTTCTGGTGCATGCTGCTGTTGCACTTTGATGATAATAATGACAACACTTATTTCCCTATAGTATAGTGGGTGCCGTACTGTGTATGCTGGGGTGGCAGTGGATGATAATGCTGTGTACAGACTCACTGAACAGGACAGCGCGCCCCAGCCCCTGTAGGTGGGGAGGACCGGGTGAGCAGGAGTTGGAGAGGTGTGACAGTGCTCTTGAAAGGGATGACAGCATGAAAGCAGGGCAGGGCTGAGGATCAGAAAGGCCCGCCGAAAGGAGGCCAGGGGCAGTGGCTGCAAGCTGACAGAGGCCTCTGGACTTAGGCTTGGAGAAAAAGAAGCCACTGGTGGGTTTCAAGGGAGCAAATGGCTTGATCAGTTTCTGCACAGTGATGCAGGGTTCCTCTGCTTTCGTAAAACGCAAATACTAGCAGCCCCTGCATGGTGTCATTACGAGGACTTGGTGAAATACTGGCTGTAGCTGCCGACTGCACTGGCGGCTACAGGGCTGCCCACCGCCGAGCGTGGCTGTGTTACAAACAGCTTTGTGCCTCTCTAGGACACTCTTCCCTTCGCTCAGTAAAGCCTAGTGCAGATAATGCAAGAAACCATTTGGCCTGGAATGAACATATGATACCTTTCTCTTTTTACTGGCAGCAGATTTACCCACCTAATTATATTTGGCATAGGCTAATATTAAAATCTATCTGCATTCCCTCGAACAGCTGCTGCTGGAGGGCGGGGGCCTCAGAAACACCCTGGCAGGCTACCCTGAGACTAAAATATTCACAGCAGATAATCTGTGTGTGGACAATTGAAAAAGGTCTGCAAATACATTAGGGCAAGTGTCCAAACTCCAGCAAGGAAGCTCTGGCTTGTGTTCCTTCTCCCATCGTGTCCTCCAAGAAGAACTTGCCAATGAACTGGCCCATGAGAGATGTCCACCATGTATTGGACATGTTAGCAATTTCTGGTCTTTCATTAGTGGGGCTAATTTAGTTGTAACTCTGTTTCAGGTTTATCTCTTTGTCAAAGTTGAGCATCAACCAGGCTTTTCTGGATTGTGTTAAGATAAGCTGGCATTTGCCGATAGCATCCAGGGTTTGGGTTTCAGCCTAAAACTCAGCTCTCTTCTTCTCTGTGCCAGTCAAGCCGGGATTCATAGCACACTTGTTGCGTCTCCAGCCTGTCTTGTCCTACCTGTAGCACGTGGTGCAGCTCAACACACTGCCACAGTCTCTGCTCCCTCTGTATGTAGGTTGTACTGAACACAGTGCATACCTGGGAGCAGCCTCCAGCCGGGCCCAACTCCCAAGAAACACACATTTGGTCCAGGCAGACACAGAGGCTGCTTTATGGCTGTCAGGCTCCCAGGTGGGACTGCACAGAATGAAGTACGTGATTGCTGGTGGTAGACGACACCCCACCAGCTCCAGATGCATTTGTATCAATTAGGGAAAGGCACTCCTCAGACACCTGCCTGCCATCTGTTCAAGAAATGTCACGAGCCAGCCATCTATCTGTGATGTTTAATATGTATCTGGTGGCCCTGGAGTTGTGCGGTGCATAGCCTGCTTCTCAGCTGATTCCAAGTGACCCCAGGTGCTCTCAGGTCACAGGGAGAAGCCTCAAGGTGTGTGTCTGCTCTGCTGACAGGCTGCTCAGGAGGGTATCGGGTTGCTTCCTTTTCTAGCCTTGTTGCTCCCGTTGTTTGAGTTGGCACCAAGCGCAGTTCAGGCCAGGCACGCTGTGCCCTGCTGCTCCCTGGGTCACTGCTACTTGCCAGGGCCCATGATCTTGGGAGAGTGGCTGTGGCTCTCCCCACATGTGGTCCCCACTTAACCTTGCTTGCTGCCAGGCACTGGACTTACGGGGGAGGCGTGGGAGTCTAGACTCAGGATCGCAGGTGCCACCATCTAGGTACTTCCTCCATCTCAGCTTTCTGTCCTCTTCCTTACCTCTTTTAAACTGGGGGAGGGGAAGAGATTTCTTTGATCTTAGTGGAGGAAAAAAGTCTGTTCTGTTCAGGCTTTTGGCTAACACAACAAACAGTGTTTAAAATTTAACTTTGCTTAATTAATTAGTAATTCTGTTTAATGCTGTCTGATCTCCCTCCAAAAGGTATTTTGAAGCCTGAGAAGGGAACATCAAAGGGAACCGGGTGAAGATGGTCAAGCAGTGCATTTAATCTGGCAGTTGCTGGGGGTGGAGAGCAGCCAGGTTGGGAGCTAATGTGGAGAGGAGCGTCATTGGGTAAACACAGAGCGGACTCCTTGTGGCTGTGATCCTGGTGTGAGGAAGGGCAGGGAGAAGCTTCCAGAGAGAAGAAGCTCCACTGTCCCCAGACTCATTGGGTTGAAGATTGATCTTAAGAAAGCAATGTTGATATTTTCTTTGGTCTCTGTCCATTGTGTGCGATGGGCAGCTTATGTATCGCCCGAGGGTTTCCAGTGAAGGAAGCAAGCAGAGGTGAAAGCCAGTCCACACCTTGTCCATCCAGCTTCTGCCCTGGAGCACAGACTTTCCTGTACAGGGCCAGGTAGCACTTCCTGCAGGCTTTGGATGATGCTGGGTCTCTGCTGATGCAGGACAAAAGCAACCAGAGGCAGTGCGTAAGCATGGCTCTGCTCCAGTAAGCCTGTACGGACCGGACTGGTAGCCTGTGGGCTGGGTTTGGTGTTATGGTTTATGTCTAGTTGTCCCCCCAAAGCTTCATGGAGTCATTGGGCGGGGACTGCTAGAGTTTGAGACTTGATCCATGATCCCTGGGATTATAGGTTTTAGTACTGATGGGATTATGGGTGAAAGTACTTCCGGGATTATGGGTGTAGTCTAGGGCGGGAGCTAAGGTGGAAAGCCTGAATGTAATATAAAGAGAGACAGAGAGACAGACTGGAGCTCGAGCTGGTGCTGCTGCTCTGCTGCCCTGTTTGGTTGGCTGCCTCTGCCACCATTTTGTTGCTGTTCCGCCACCATGAACTGGATGCTCTCTGCTCTGTTCCACTCAGCCTTGGGCCAGCCGAATATGGACTGAAACTTCCACAAACTGTGAGC
>PVJA010004307.1:0-13468 GCA_004027025.1 Myocastor coypus
CTCTCTCTCTCTCTCTCTCTCTCTCATACTGGAGGTTGAACTCAGGACCTTGTGCTTGCTGCGCAAGTGATTATCCTTCTATTGAGCTACCTCTCCAGCCCTGTGTTTCTATACTGATCATGTTCAACAGAAACTTACACAAGTAGTTTTGATGAATTTAAATTTTCCTATATTTTACCGGATTCCAAAATATATGCTTCACCAAAATCGTATCCCTTGTTTCTCATACCTATTATTTTTAATTGAATGCAGCAGTTACTTTTCATTGACGATTTTCATATGCAGTCCCAATTCAAATCCACTTTAAATACTTGTTCATTCTAAGTATCTATATAAAAAAACATGCTTTTAGAAATAACCTTTAAGGCACATGCATTATGAAATGGAAGCATATGAAAGTTAGTAAAATTGTGTGCTTAGAGTTGGATATGGCAAAAGGATGACACTTAATTTTCTCTTCATTTGGTTGACTTTCCTAATTTGTTGTTCTTTTTTTCTCTCTGAATGTTGCGTGTATAAAGCCTGAGAGCTAAACATGTTAAGATAGCATGATTTTGCATAAGAGGAAAAGTAATCGATGGACATGGAATATTGATGTGTATAAACATTAAATAAAGCATACTGTCAAATTTTGAAAACATAATTACAATTATCTCAGTCTGTTATTGGTTTATTTCAGCACAAATTACATAAACATGGTAAAATGACATTATGTTAATGGCACTAGGGTTTGATATGAAATGGGCCCATGAGTCTGCAGCATCATGTCTGGGACTTGTTTTGAAGAAGGCTGCTGAGGACATCATTGACAAGTATGTGTACCTCTCCCTGACTCCTTCCTCTCTGCTTCTGGCTACCCAAAGGGGAGCAGCTTTGCCTGGCCATGCCCTTCATTCATGCCATTTCTTCTTTGAAGCCAGGGCACCATGAGCTTAAATCTTGAACACACTGACCCACACTGAATAAACCTGCTTTAATTTGCCAATGCTGGATCTTTTGTCTCTGATATGTAGAACTGACCAAATTAAGATAAGTGGTAGCAGAACATTAGGGATGTCCAAGCTTTCTTAATTCATAGAGGATAAGACCTCCCCAACCCAGAAAACTCTGCAAAGATTAAAGGAAAATGGGATGGAAACTAAGATACAGAGACAAATAAAAATCAAACAACTGTTAAAAATGTTGTAAAGTAAAAATTGATCTTGTGATAGCTATCAAACTACATGCCTGTGTGAAATTATACCATATCTCAATGTGTGCTGTCTCATTCATTAAGTCATCAGAGCCAAACTTAATTCTGTTCAGCTGGCTGAGGACAAATTTTCAATTTTAATGTACAATTACCAAGCAAACCTTTAAGTAAATTTGTTTTCATAAGTGAATTATACGTTTTCTAACATACATAATCAAGAATGTTATATTTAAAATCATACATTGGCAATGGGTACTTCTTTGGCTATCCTTGCTTAAATCCTTATAAATGTCTACAAGCTACAGAGAACTAAATTTCCTCCTTTCAGAAAGATTCTCTTAACTAAAGAAAATGCATTTACCAAATTGTTTGCATTGCCTATGAATACCATTAGGAAAAGTGAAAGTGATGTAAAAACACAGAAGTGCATTGAAAAAGTTAGGAGAGGAATGCATTTTCTGTCCAACTTTCACTGCTGAGAATGAATATCTAGGAAAAATGTTACAGAGAATAAAACACCAACAAAAGTCTCCAAAGTGTGGTGAAGAAAATAAGGAGCTCATCATTCTAAATTTCATGAGAAGGCACTAGAATAAATCAGGGGAATCACACATTATGCGGTAACTTTTACAATTTTATGCTTCTTTACACTTTTTATTAATTGAATGACAATTTCTATTTACTGCAGAGCCCTGGGAAATTCTGACACACAATGAAGTATCTTGCTTTGCCACAGAATGAGAGGAACGTTGCTTTCTTAAAAAAAAAATGAATACTATTTATAGGTTATTAAACCCTGAAACTAAAGTTTTAAAATTATTATTTTGAATGATTAATTCTTTTAATTTAAAATCAATAAGAAATAATTCACAAAGTATAGATTCTGATCAGGGAAAGTGTTTGCTATACATAAACTTCTTGAGATGATGACCAAGGTGGCAATATCACAGCATGACCTAGTATACAGAGGCAGAGAAAGTGTAAGTAACTAACACCTATTTTGGTGCACACATATACCTATGGTGAAACATTTAAGAATAATATCTCTTACTTAATCAAGCTTCCAGCTAAGGTAATCATATATCTGGATACAACTGAACAATAGCATACAATGTATAATTTCTGTTTAATTTCTAAATAATTAAAAAATCTTTTTGTGCTTTTTCACAGTTTGAATTTGTCCAGAATACTAAAGATTTTGAATTTTGTGCTTTAAATTGTATGCTAATTAGGGAAAATAATGAAATTATTAAAAAATAGTGGACTCAAAATATTTTACCCACAATAAAATTGTTTTACCAGCAGTTTATTTTTGTATTATAATTCAGTATCTAATGTGGAGGAAAAATCGTCTTGATTCTAAATTAGACCTAAGATATCACTTTAATTTTAGTTCTTCACAAATCAGTGGTGGGGTCCAGGCTGATAGCTCAGTAGACTAAAGTGCCTGCTTGAGCAGATACAGGGACCTGGCTTTTATCTGTGACTTGCAATGCCAGCCCTGCTCCTGGGGTGTGCTGAGAGGGCCATTGAGACTGGGCGTGGTAGCACGTGACTGTCATTCTAGTGTTTGGAAGGCTGAAAACAGGAAGATCACGTGGAGTCCTATCTGTGTAGTGAGACCCTGTAGACTGTGTACTAAATACACATAAAAACATGGTGGGTAAATTATGGTCCATGATCCAAACTTGGCGTATTAATACAGTTTTACTGGGAAGTGGCCCAGGCTCATTTATTTACCTGTTTTCTATGTTTCCTTTCACACTTCAGTAATGGAGACGAGAAGCTGTAGCGGAGAACAGGTGACCCACAGAATGGAAAATTAGCATTTGTTGGTTTGGGGAGCAGGTTTTCAGACTCCTGTTCTCAACGATTGAAAAACAAAGATCAAGACTTTCTACATTTTTAAAACGTTGTGTTCATTCATAGCTTCAAATAATACACTTAAGGAAAATAATCATGTTTTCAGAGTTTTGGAAATGTATATTCTTCTACCTACCCTATGTGATTAACTATTGTAATTGGCACAAACATTTAGAAAACATTGTCGTGAGAGAGGTCAGTAAATTGTAATGTTTGGAATAGGTTGCTAGTGATATTGGAGAGCTGTAGGTGCAAACTGTAGCCTTATAACAATATAATGAATTCATATTAAGAGCACCTGGGAGTTCAACAGCGTCAGCATGCTGATACACTACTATTATTTCTAAAGTTCAAGTATCTTCTACATGGCTACAGACTTTTGTAATTTCTGAGTTACCTACTATTAATGGAGATATGCTAGGGAGAGGTTACCTGATCACTGGTTTTATTAGTGCCTGATACCTAAGTTTCTTTTCTTTTCTTTTTTTTTTTTTCTTCTAACATCTGTTTAGATGTTCCCTCGATATATCTTATTTTCCTAGAAGCCGTACCTTTCTGTATGCACCATTTATACTTAACCCAACCCTAAAGCTTGTTTTCATTGTGTTTTCCCAGCTACCTTTGCGTTTCATTCTGTCTTCTAAGTCAGGTTGGTTTATGCACCGTGTTGCTTTCCTTGCTGCTCCTGCTGCCGTCGGAGGTCTGCATGGCACGCTTGTGAGGATGCATGCTGTGCTTTGCTGCGCTTGCTTCCTTCCTGTGGAGCGTTATCATCTCAGTGGAAGATGGCACGCGCAGTGCTGCAACTGCAGTGGCTCCAGCTCCAGCGGCAGAAACTCTCAGACCGTCTGTTCCCTTATCTCTCCAATTTTCCTTCTAGCCTTTGACTTCTAAAAACTTTCAAACAGGGCCCGGCAGGATTGCTCAGTGGTCTAAAGCGCCTGCTTAGGATAGCTTAGGCGGCTGCAGGGATCGCGGTTTGATCCCCAGCACCACATGCTGTACCAGCTCTGCCCTCAGGGAGGGCTGAGCCAGCCATAAAAATAAATAAATAAACAAACAAATAAAAGTTCTGAAACAAGAAAAAAAATAAAATCAAAAAATTCTTTAAAAAATAAAAAAACTTTCAAACAAAACTATAAAAATAACAAAGGAAAATTCTTTTATAAATTTCAGTGATTTTTGAGGTATTTAGTTCTTACATAGATATCCTTGCCACAAGAAGATTACTAGTTTCTACCTTTCTACCTTTCTGTGAGGATCTTAAATAAATTTCCTAATGTCATTTCCTTGGCTATTGACAAGAGAAAGCCTATCTGAAAATAACTTTTAGTCCTGGAACCATAGATTGGACACTCACTCCCTTGTGCTTGTAGGCAAGCACTTATTCTACTGAGCTATCTCCCCAGCCTGAAAGTATCTTAATGTTTCAAAAAGAATTAAAATATAGGTATTGATTATGAAAAAAAGATTAAAAATTAAGATTTGTTGGAGTACTCTTTAAAGATAATTTCTGAATAGCAATGTGTTTATTTTTCCTTAACACGAAATATTAGATGTGTTTTACTTCATTTCTTACATTAATTGGAAGGAACTGTCTGGAAGCAACCTAAGAAAGGGGACATTTCTAAAAGTATTTATAAATTGGAGTTCTTTCTCCAAATTTGAATTAGATCCAGAACACAGAGAAGGGTTTCTAACTTACATTATCAGCTTGTCAAGAAATTAACATGTTTTACTGCTGTCACACAAGATTTGGAGCCAGAGGCCTGTTTCTTCAGTTTCAGTTTCGCTATTATTTCTTCATTTGCAAAGATGTGATAGGCAGGAAACTATTCCTTCATCAATGAGGCTATCAGCATTGGTCTGCAGATCAATTTCGATTATCCTTGATATCTTCTTATAGCCATTTCTATGTCTAATTCTGATTAGGGTGATAAGATTTAATTCAATCACCACCATGTTCCTAGTTTAATTCATGGGGGAGGGTGGGTGGCATGGGGCAGGATAAGCAGGGCCTGTGGCTTAGCTCCTTTACCTGGCTACCTGCCCAGCCAATCCTAGCTCCTTACTAGACCTGTCCTTAAGGCAACCTGAACCAGCCAAAAAAGGCTTTGGAGGGTTGCAGGTTAGCTCCGTTGTTTGAATGTCTGCGTGGGCAGTCCCAGTCAGGAATGGAGGACTGCAATTCGATTCCCATCTCCAAGTACCTTACCAGTCCTACCCTTAAAGCAGCCTGAGCTAGTGCAGGCAGGGGCGGGAGAGCCTATCTTAATTCACAGAAGTTCAGTGAATGTATTTAATTTCAAGAGACTGAAGACTGGTTCTACATATTTTTTAAGTGGTGCAGGACTCCTTGTGTCCTAGAGCAGCAGTAGATGGCAAAGAACAAGTTATTTTGCATGAATACATAATTTATGCTTATTGCAAAATTATTCCCCCCAGTTGCTTGTAGTAGTAATTCAATACTGGTTAGGTCAACAAATAAGACATAAAATAAGGCACAATTTATACTTAATGATAGCATGCTTAATGGTTCTTGGGGAGATTTTCTAAATAAATAATTAAACTGATGAGGTGATTGATCCTAAATAGAACTATGATCTCAGTGTATACTATAATTAATAGCTTCCTTGACAAGTCACTAAAGAATTTAAATTTTGAGTTAATTTGCAAATGATATTGAGACACTACATGTAACATGTTTCCCAGTTATTTCTCAATTATTTCCGTCTACTGTGTACCTTTACCGAATCACTCAAGCTAACCCACGTGTCTTAGAAGTCAATCAACCTCTTTGTTGACTATATATGGAGTTAAATAAATCAATAATCCGTCATGGTTCTCTTTCCTTTGTAGATTGTAGAGGTAAGGAATTAAAATCTTAGTGAAGATAATAAAAAAAGCTCAGAAACAGCTGTGATGGGTTACTTGGGGTTACCTGAAACCTGGGATTCAAGGAGACAAAAAACAGTTTGCTCTAATGGCTCCTCCACCATTTTCTCTTCCCTTATTTGGGAAGTTACTGGTTGTTTTCTCCCCTGTTTGGAATGTTTTCAATTAGCACTTGTATTAACCTGATGTTAGGAGTAGTTGTCTGTAGTCTGCATTCCCCAAAGCAGTTATGCAAATTCCTTGGGCTGTGTTTTAGTATTTAATAAAAGTAATATTCTTCGGTGGGTCGGAGCTGACTTTGAGAGAGACAAAGGCCAGTGAGTCCTCTGAGCTAAATTCATCGGGTTTCTCGTGGTTCTTTTTGACACCGACACCAGAACATCACAACAGTAGATATCTTCGGTGATATGTTCCAAGGTACCGGATGAGCTCCAGGAAGTCTATTTCTTTAAAACAACAACAACAAAAATATTTATTTTCATTTGCAACATCTTACTGTTCACTTCGGTCAGCGACAGACATTTCATCGGATATATATGCCAAGATATTACTTTATCTGCCCTATTAAGAGTAACCACTCTGGGGCTGGGGAGATAGCTCCGTGGCACAAGTGCCTGCCTGGCAAGTGCAAGGTCGTGAGTTTGAACCCTGGTCCCAGAAAAAAAGAAAAAGAGTAAACACTCCATAAATATTGGGTGGTATTACTCTTACAACTAGTGGTAACATGCCATTGACTGAAAGGAAACATTTGGAAAAGATTATATTAAAGAAATACCACTTGAATAAATTATAAATTAAGATAAGAGAATAATTTTATTTCACACTCCTTTTAGGTATTTCTGCAGAAGACATGAAGGTGGATCTAAAAACGACCCAGCTACTAAATATGCACATCATTTTATATGCAATCATGTTAATGTGTTTTTAGCATAGGTGAAACTATAATGTATAATTACATCTATAAAGTTTGAGTTAGGACAGGCATAATGTGGATTAAAAAGTGTTCTACTGAACATTTTATTTTCTTCTGACTCATAATCAGGGTCACACATAGTAACCAGCGCCTGGTCTCATTTCCATGGGGAAATAAAAAGTACCCACTGGAGTTTTCAGCAGTAAATTTGCGTCCTATTAAAAAGGTGCCCTGAAAATGATAAATATGTAAGAACACCTGTTCTGGCATGGGCGAAGGGCTTTTGTTAAGGTGAGTTTCTTCAGATCTTTCAATTCTGTTGTGCAGGTTGTCTCTCCCTCCTGTGTATACTTAAACACTCATTCAGGTTAGACTATTTCCATTTTTACCTTGTTATGCTTTTGAATTTTTGAGCCTCCTTTGTGTGTAATTTTGATGAATTAGAGTGCAATTTTAACCATTGCTATGATCTCTAAATGGAGATTAAATTTTAAAATTTGATTTCTAAATTTATGATTTTAAAATATTGCCACTGTTTGGAAAATCTGTGTGAATGAAAAGTTTAGGGAGTTTTACACATTTGTAAACATTATAACTTTTTATTTTAAGGTACAGATCCCCCAAGAGATTGCATATGCATTAATAGCTTAAATGTATGTTAATCCAGAAAGTAGAATACTTAATAATAAATGCTTTGATATGGTCTCATAATTTGTTTGTGAAGATGATTTGGGCAAAAGCAAGGAAGAAATAAAAAGACTCCAACAATCCCTGAAATGTGTCTAGGTATTTTCTAGTTTTTCTTCAACAGAGATGTTAAATAATTCAGCTCACTATTAAGAAAACATTGAGCCAAAAGTTTACCACAGTTAGATTCTAGGTGTAGTGAACATAATTTGTTGACAAGGAAATTTTATTATATTCTAGGATAGTGTTAAAAATAATCAGGTCTCGAAGACTTGTTTTTCATTTGTGTGGAATGGTCTCTGTGACTCACAAAATGTTACACTCCACAAAGACTATGGTTCTTTCTTTCACCTCCACATTTTTCCTTTGTACTTGAATGTAAATAGTAGAGGCAGCAGGAGTCTAAGAAAACTAGTCAACGATGTGCTTTGAAAAAAAAAAAATCAATGCAGTGCTTTGACTGGTCAGGTCAATCAAGACAGCCTGTGCATACAAAAAGAGCCTAAAGTAATTGCAGAGATCCTGGGGGTATGGAGCACATGATTGCCAAAACATGCCTTAACTGTTGTTAATTTTAGATATTTCCAAATAAAAGAGAAGACAGCATTTGGTCACAGTTTTCATTTTCAGTTAAGGGGAAAGATTTGGCGTGTGAGCCAGTATTGGAACTTAGGAGTCAGGTAGCCCTTGAAAATCCACTGTACAGCTCTTCGATTTGCCCACAGATTCTGGCGTTCTTTATGTTTTTATTTTTCTTCATTTTGTTAGCTGCACTTTAGCATATCCCATTTATTTACATATATGTCTTGTTGGTGTAAAATAGCACTTAGGTCATTTGGCAGTTAATCTTCTTTGACTTCAGACAGACTAAATTTTAACTTTGATTTGATGAACATCCATTGTAATAATTAGACATATGATCCTGTGAATTATGTCAAATTCAAATACATTACAATTTCTAATCTTCTCGCAATGCTCTTCATTTCCTATTATGCAACCAGCAAAGCTTTAGTTTCAGAACTAAAAACACATTCTGATGGTCACTTTAATATTATTTCTAGAAGATAACAGTTAGATTTTTGAGCTTCAACATTGCTGCTAGGAACAAGAAAAAGATCAGATTAAATTGGGTTAATGTTTTATTAATATTATGAAAGGAAAGGTGTTCAAATTCTCCATAACGTTTGCGTCTTCTTATTGACGGTAAAGCTCAGAGACCGCCTCACTCGCTGCAGAGCAGGCCATCAGTTTGTTAAATCAGCCACTGATTTCTTTCTCATTCCATAACCTTTGAACTCTAGAAAATATTTAAATCCATTATGAGCTGTTTCTTACTGCTCAGCTAGGCACGGCAAAAAATGAGTTATTTAATAATTAGAAAGAACATCGTTGAAGGTCATAAAGACTATTAGTAGAGTTTCTACTGAGAGTGGCTAAGTGTATCACTTAAAAAACAGCATGCAGCATCCAAAATTGTGTATGTCTAATCTGATTTAAAAATTCTACTCTATGTAGGGTGTGATAAAATATGGTGATTATCTAATTAAAAACCGTATGTGAAAGACATGTTTAATTTTTCTTGTAACATTCCCTCTCTCCTTGAACACATTATTGTTTTTTGTTGTTCTTAGCACTTCTGGAAGCAAGTCTGTTTTATTTCAGGCAGTTACTTGCACTGTTGGAGCCGCCACCGTGTCCCAAATCGATTCAAAACATTGACTTTGAATTTGGGGAAAACCTCAAAGGTGCACATTGCCAATTCCAGGAAATGGGATAGGTGAGGACATACCAAGAGGTTCCCGTGAGTCTGCCTTCTAGTGGATAGCACTTGGCAGCAAATTCCACCATGGTTTTGACTACATGTGGTGAAAACGGGCAAGAAAGTGGGTGTACAGACCTGGTTCAGAAAGCAGCAACAGTGGCTCTGGCGGGAGGGTGGAGGAGTATTTTGAGGGCTGTGATGGGTGTAGAGGATCAATGACGGAACGATTTTACTGGGACATCCAGCTCAACTGAGTCAGCCTGTTTCTGAGAGTGAATGACCCACGTGTAGGCTCTGGCTGGAATGACATAAGAGAAGGGAGATTGTGAGCCGTTAGTTTTCCTGGAGAATCTTTCCACAGCTGGATTTTCTGATATAACTACATGGCATTCATTGGAGGAGCTTGGTTCCTCCCTGTGGCAAGGAAAGGCTGCTGTTCTCTTTAGGAGAGCTCTGGTCTCCTCCTGCAGCATTGCTCCCTAGCTCAAGAGCAGACCCCTCAGCCTCAGTCTGCAGGAATAGACCTTTTGCACCTCCCAAACCTGACTTTCTAGCATCCACCACAGGCTCTGGGCTTCAGATTCTTGATGCAGCCTAGCATGAGGCATTCCTGTGAACTCTAGACCTTGGCTGGACTCATGCGTGAAACTGCAGTGGGATTCAGGCTCTCAGATGGAGTCCTCTGGTGTCTACACAAGGACGAATGTTTGTATTCTTCTAGATCTGACTCTAGTAAGACTTGACTAGTATAATAACAATGTCTTTTCTTATACTTTTTATTTTATGTTTTGAGCATACCTTGTACAAATGTGTCAACACTGCACGATAGCCCCAGTAATTTGCATTATTTTATGGCTCAATTAAATTTTTAAAGAAAATTCTCAATATGTTTCCCATATATAATGATTCCATTCATTGCAGGGAATTAGTTCGTGTATATATATATGGCACATCTTTCATTTATTTATTTATTTTTTGTCTTTTTGAGACATGGTCTGGCTATGCAGTTGAGGCTGGCCTTGAGCTCACTTTTGTAGCCTAGGCTGGTCTCGAACTCACACCAATCCTCCTGCCTCAGCCTCCCAAGTGCTGGGATTACAGGCGTGAGCCACCATGCCCGGCTTGTATATAGCACATCTTGATTCCTTTTTTTCCCCTTCTTTCTATCTCCATTTATTTGAAGACATTGGATTCATTTAGTTATGACATTATAAATTTAATTATTATATATACAAGTAAGAAACCACGCTAATACAAGATAAAGCCTATCATAGACAATGCATCTAAAAGTGTACCTTGGTTTAGCATAATTGTCAATTTATATTTTGTAAAAGTAGTGTAAATCCACAACTAATTGTTAGGCATCTGTATAATCAAATATCTGTTATGAGCTGAAAAAGCTGTTCGAATCACTTGTGATTTAGCTGACTGAAAGAGAAACATTATTTATAATTACATGAATTCATCAGGCATACTGGAGGACATGTCTTCACTGATGCAATATATATTATCCTTGGAAAAGCAGGGAGACTATATTTGTCCTCCTGAGTCCAGGTAAGAGCCATGTGAGAAATTCTGTGTCACAAAAAATGGGCACAATTTATTCCCATTTCATCTTTTTCTTAATTCATCAGATGGTTGAAAGAAAAGAATCTAGTGTAAAACTCTGAGGCCTTTAATTACTAAGCATCTGGAAATGTGACTCCTGAATTTCTGTATGAAAAGTTATATTTACTGAAACATTACTGGATAAATATAGATGAGAACCAGATTTTGATGTTATTGAAATAAGATTTTAAGAAATATATTTTAGCAGGTAATTTAATTAGCAAATACGATAAAGCGCATATGGATGCTACACAAATCTAAATGTTTCAATAATTAATACTTTAATCTGTACATTCTTCTTTCTTGGAGTAAGAAAATGAATATTAAAGCAAAGCATCTGAAGCTAGTCTAACTTTTTATCACTACCTCAAACTTCAGTTATTAGAAGTAAAAAGGAGTGTAAATATGACAAAAGACAAACAATTATTTTTTAACTCGAGTGAAAGTCACTCTTTTGTAAAAAAAAAAAAAAAAAAACTTACCACAAAGCCACAGATGTTAGGTTTTACAAATGTGTGCATTGTATCTAATAGATCTGTACTGCAGAATCATATTCTTCAGTAATTTAGCACAAAGGAACAAATTGGGCTTAAAAAGGCAATTAATATTTTGAAATGTATTATCAAAATGTCATGTCTTAGAAAATGTAAATTCTTTATTCAATAAGCTATTATTGTTTATTGTGAGTCACAAACAAGACCTAATTTGAGATTGCCTCCTGGTTGTAAATATAAAGAAAGTTAAATGTGATGCTTTATAACAATCATCAGACCATAAAGAATATTCTTTGCAATATGTCATTTCTTCTAAACAGTTTAAAGTTATCTAAGAATTTTTTTTTTTTTTTTTTGTCTTTTTGAGACAGGGTCTCGCTATGCAGTTCAGGCTGGCCTTGAGCTCACTTTTGTAGCCCAGGCTGGTCTCGAACTCGCTCCGATCCTCCTGCCTCAGCCTCCCGAGTGCTGGGATTACAGGCGTGAGCCACCACGCCCGGCCTAAGATTTGTAATACATCAAAGTACATAGTCTATGCCTATGTACATGCACTTTCATAAAGAAACAATAAATTTTTTGTAGACATAAGTTCTTTGTGCAACTGATATGATTTGATCTTTCTTTCTTTTTCTTTCTTTCTTTCTTTCCTTTTCTTTCTGTCTCTCTTTTTCTCTTTCTTTCTTTCCTTTTCTTTCTGTCTCTCTTTCTTTTTCTCTTTCTTTCTTTCTTTCTTTCTTTCTTTCTTTCTTTCTTTCTTTCTTTCTTTCTTTCTTTCTTTCTTTCTTTCTTTCTTTCTTGAACCAGGGATTGAACTCAGGCCCTTGTACTTGCGAGGCAAGCACTTATTCTAATGGGCTCTCTCCCCAGCCCCAATATGATTAGATTCCTACTGAATATACTATAGTTGCTGATGAAGAGCTATACAAAAATCTTTATCTTGGTTTTCGTAGCAATACTGGAAATTATTTCAAGGGTTAAATGTTCAGAGTTAGTAACCTATCAGTTCCCTAACTTGCTCAATACATTGTTGGATATCTAATGTTTGTTTTAAGTTTTATATCTGAGCCACAGAAACGTAATTCTGGTGGGACAATTGGTTCTTTGACCCAATTCTTCCAAATTTAGAGGGTACAACATGAAAACAATAATTTTAAAGATGTAGTGCCTACTTAGGAAGAATGATGAGCTAAATTTAGCAGTTCCCAGATGGTACACATGGTTGGTAACATCCATCTGTGGGCCGCATCATGATGACAAAGTTGATCCAAGGGCACAGCTCCTTCTGCTTATACTGGATACAATATTATTGCACCTCTGTTGGGCCAGGTTTTATTCTGAGCACACTGTGTATTGTTAACTAGAGAAATCAACTTTAAGTAACTGAACTTGGCCTTATTTTGCCTTATGAGAGTAGCAAGTATATTTTTAAAAATTATTTATTTATTTATTTATTTTATTGTTTCAGAACCTTTGCTTGTTTATTCACTCATTTTCATGTCCGGCTCAGCCCGCCCCAGGGGGAAGGCTGGCGCAACATGTGGTGCCCGGGGATCGAACTGCGGTCCCTGAAGCCGCCCGAGCTTTCCCAAGCAGGCACTTTAGACCACTGAGCCATCCCGCCGGGCCTGAGAGTAGCAAGTATAGATGAGTCAATTCCAGTAACTATTAGGATATGGCATACCAGTATAATAAGAAAAATAATTGAAAGCATGGAGCTATAGAAAATGGTTCAATATATGAAAGTCTAGTATCTAGAGAAGAAGTCCTGTATTCTAAAATTAAAAACATACTATGTTGTTTGTTACATCAATATATGAGGAGCAAACATTTGGCTATGCTATATGCAAATGAACTATAGGGTAAATTCTTAAAATTTAATGTTGGATTATCTAAATTCAAATCCCATTTCCAATTCTATTTTTTAAATGCATTTTTAAAAGAGAGTACAAAATGGTACTAAAACTGAAAAGTTTACAAGTCATGCAGAATTTCACTTTACAAATAATATGAATTTCACAGTACTTCGTATAATGTACAGTGTTGTCTTCCAACTA